>ML387254.1:50304-75496 GCA_005239525.1 Nicotiana knightiana | reverse complement strand
CTCATATTTTTAAATATACATATATACTTTTAAAATAGTACATATACATCATCATTTTGATTTACAAGCATACACAAGTACTTTTCATAATTTTTCATAATTTTTAAAGGCTTTAAACCAATTTACTTCTGCATTTTATTTTATAAATATCCAATAATTATTCTCCAAATTATTTTTGTGATGATTTAATCATCTAAACTTATCATTTATACCAATATGAGGTTTTAAGTATTTTCAGTGCATTTCTTATATATACATTTGCATCTTTAAGTCTAATTGCACATTTTGCAATAATAGCCCATATGCATATATAATTACATTATTTATGTATAAAATGACTTTTTATATATTTATAATATTAAGTAATTATTTTTAATCATTTTAGTGCACAAAATGATATTTTTGGTATTTATTAATTACTTTTATAAATTATTTATTTATTAAACATCGCGTATTTAAAATATGGCCCTAAATTCACCCTAATTTTGGACCTAAACTACCCAGCCCCAGCCCAATAACACATGAGCCCAAACCAAATAAGCCCCAGCACAACCAATTAAACTAACCTGACCCAGAATCCCTAACTAATCGTGGTCGTTGATCTCTGAGATCAATGGCCATATTACTCCTACTCTTTTAATTAACCTAACACCACCCTAACCCTAACCACTCCTTACCAACCCCCGCCTTTGAATGCTCTCAAACTTTCCCCCCTTCTCTCTGCCCAAACCCTAGTCGTCTTCCCCCAAATTTCTCTCCTAATCCCACTGGACATGGGATTACATGGCTATTCCTTGCCATATTCGACTCCCCCTGGTACTGGAACCCTCTATATACTGCTTGCCTAAACATGGCAAGCGGATCTCATCAACATCGAACCAAAGCGGGTTTAGTTTCTTGACCTTTTCTGCCTATGTTCATTCTTGTTCTTTTATGGTATGAAACTCTATGTATCTCTGTGATTCTTACTTACCCTAAAATTAGGGTTTCAGATTCTTTTAAATCGAACCAAATCTGGTTTGATTTTTTTATTTTAAATGGTATTTCTATCTATGTTCATCTTATTCTATGCAGCATTTGATTTTTACCTTTTTATTTATTTTAGATTTCTGCTGATTTGTGTACTTTACCTAAAATTAGAGTGTTGAAATTTCCCTTTTCCTTACTGATTTTGATTGCTTTCCTTTCTAGTGTTTGGCTGATGATTTTTCATGTTTATGTGTTCGATTTCTACACTATATAAACCCCTCCCCATTCCTCTTTGAATAAGTCTAGAATCATTAAGAAAAATTACTAAAAAATTAAAGTTGCGTGCTCTTTGTTCTCTAATACTCGTGCTCTATATTCTGGTTCCGGGCCAGCTGAAAGCCAAGGCAAGAAATTTTGGGTTCTTTCTCTTTGTTGATATTCATAATACTGTGGACTTTCGTTCTTTCTTATTTTTTTCTTAACTGGTGAGTTACCAAACCTTTTTCATTTCATTCTATTTACCTGTCATTAGCATATGTTTTCACTTCTGAAGATGTGGTTTAATGTGTTTCTGGGTTGTTCTCGTGTGCAATTCTGACTGTCTTTGTCACGACCCAAATTCCCAACCCATGGGATTGTGATGGTGCCTAACACAATACTTGCTAGGCAAGCCAATGTTAGAATTAACCATTTTCCTTTGAATATTTAGTTAAACACAATCAGACAATTTCAAATAAACTAAATCTAATAATTTCCAATAAATGACTCCATGAATAATAATAATAATAACCAAATAAATAAGCCGAACCTCGAACTAAATATATATAACCATAAGCCTACCCAAGGTCTGGTGTCACAATTCATGAACCACTAAGAATACTACAAATAATGGGCTGAAAAAAGTATATATGTCTGTTTCGAATGGAATAAAACAGCAACTAAGTAGTATAGAGAAGACTTCAGGAGTCTACGAACGCCAGCAGATCTACCTCTTGTCTCCAATGAAAATGTGCAGCTACTAAAATCTCCTAACTCTAGCCGGTACCTGGATCTGCACAAAAGAGTCCAGAGGTGTAGTATCAGTACAACCGACCCCATGTACTGAGTAAGTGTCGATCCTAACCTCGACGAAGTAGTGACGAGACTACGGCGGGACATTAACAATATAATCTATGAACAATATATAATAAAATAAGAGGGAAATAATAATAATAATAATAAACTAAATAACCAGCAACTTGCAACAGTAAATAAAAACAACTCGGATAACTCTTTTTAGATATCAGCTATAATCAACTGCTCGAAATTTCCAAGTTTCAATTTAAATCACAGTAAAAATCAGAGTATGAAAACCTTTTTAATAAAACCGGAGTTTTCCAAATCCTTATTTTTGAAAATCAATAAAACATAAATATTCTCCCTTACCGCTCCTTGTTACGGTGCGCAACCCGCTCCCACCTGTCCACCCTTATTGTTCCTCCCTATATATATATCACCCTTATTTCTCTTGTTGTGCATGCAATCCGATCCCACCTGTCCACCCTTATCACTCCTTTTTGCAGCATGCAACCCGCTTCCACCAGACATATCATATCAGTTTATTTATGAAAACTTTCACAATTCAGGCCAATCCTTTCACAATATTTTTGTATCACCAATTGTAAACAGAAGTTGTAAAACTCATAAACTTCATCAATTATCATTTCATAACGAAACCAACCGGAAATTTGTATACATATCATAACACTGACATCCAGCTCAATCCTTATGTAACATAACAAAACTAAGAGAACATCCAACACTTTCAAAATACTTGAAATAATACTTAACAATAAGTTAATGAATCCAAATAGACATATAAACATCAATGATCCTGAAACAATTAAGCCCGGAAGCAAATAATTTGAAACGAGGAAAGGACCATGTTCAACAATAATTTAGTGGTGGATAGATACTCGTCACTTCACCTATACACCATACAATGCAAATTCACATAGCATTTAAGTGGGGATTCCTATTCCTTCAAGTCAAGGTTAAACCAAGCACTTATCTCAAAATTCGCAGGCCACTCACTGCTCAATTACTGCTTTTCCTTTCGAATTTGCCTCTAACCCGCTCGAATCTAATTACAATTAGTTTAATATCATTAATTTATGCTAAACGAACTTACTTTACTGAAAAATCATTGTTTTCCTATGTGTTTCTCAAAAAAAAGTTAAAACCCGATCCCAGGCCCGCTTGGTCCAAACTCGGGCTTCGACCCAAATTATGTTTACCCATTCACCCCTGAGCCTAAATATGCAATTAGTTTCGAAATTCAACCCCAATTCGAGGTCAAAATTCCCTAATTCTATCCAATCCCTCAATTTTTACCATGAAAATTCTTGATTTTGGATTGAAAAGTGATGAAAAACATTGGCTAATTGAAAGAGAAGAGTTTAGGATTGTTTACCAACACCTTGGGGATCAGTTTGTGTGAAGAAAATCGCCTCTAGATCTTTTTAGTTCGAAAATAGGTGAAAAAAGGTTCTGCCCGAGTTTTAAAAATGTTTTTATATGACTGGGCAGGCCCTTCATCCCGTTCGCGATGGACCTGCGACGTTCGCGATGGGTCATGCCCAAGGGCATTTCGCGTTCGCGGGGTCTTGAACGCGTTCGCATAGAGCTAGGCTCAGTGGCCTTCTCATTCGCGACCAGGTGGCCGCATTCGCATAGAGTAATCGGCTCCCTCTCCCCCAGGCCCACTTAACACATCGCGCTCGCGTGGGCCAGCACACGTTCGCGAAGAACAAAAATTGCCTAGTGCACTTTTACTCTACGCGTTCGCAAGTGAAGCAACACGAACGCGAATAACAAATCAATTGTGCACTAGTAACGGCAAAAACAACAGTTCTTCCTAAGTTTAAAACATCTCGTAGCCTATCCGAAACTCACCCGAGCCCTCGGGGCTCTAAACCAAACATGCACGCAAGTCTAAAAACATCATACGGACTTGCTCGTGGGATCCAATCATGAAAATAACATCTAAAACTATGAATTTAACCTCAAAACTCATCATATTTTAAAGAACACTTAAAGTTCACTATTTCTCAATCGGACGTCCAAATCACGTCAAATCAACTCCGATTCTTACCAAATTTCACAGATAGGACATAAATATCATAACAAACCTGTATCGAGCTCCAGAACCAAAATACGGGCTCGATACCAACGGTTTCAAACATTAATTCATTTCTTTATTTCATTGAAAATCCAGCAAAACAATTTTCATTAAAAATTGATTTCTAAGGTTAGGGACTTCGGAATTCAATTCCGGCCATACGCCCAAGTCTCATATTTTACTACGGACCTCCCGGGATCGTCGGAACACAGATCCGGATCCGTTCACTCAAAATGTTGAACCAAGTCAACTAAAACCAAATTTTTAAGTACCAACAATTATTATTTCTCATAGTTTCACATAAAAGCATTCTGGTTTCACGCCCGAACTGTGCACGCAAATCGAAGTAAATAAAATTAATCTTTTTAAGGCTAATAATCCTGGAATGAAGTCTTAATTTATAAGATGATCCTTTGTCATAATAATCTCCACCTCTAAAACAAACGCTCGTCCCCGAACGGACATAGAAAATTACCTGAATTGGCAAATAAGTGGGGATATCTACTCTGCATGTCCGACTCGGACTCCCAAGTAGCTGCCTCAATAGGTTGATCCCTCCACTACACTCGAACTGAAGGGTAACTCTTTGATATCAACTGACGAACCTGCCTGTCTAGAATGGCTACCGGCTCCTCCTCACAAGTCAAATCTTTGTCCAATTGGATAGAGCTGAAATCTAACACATGGGAAAGGTCACCATGATATTTTCGGAGCATAGATACATGAAATACCGAGGATAACCCTAGAGGCAACGCAAGTCTATAATCTACCTCCCCCATTCTATCAAGAATCTCAAATGGTCTGATATACCTAGGGCTCAACTTGCCCTTCTTCCCAAATCTCATGACACCCTTCATGGGCGATACCTGAAGTAATACCCTCTCTCCAAACATGAATGCCACATCCCGAACCTTACGATCGGCGTAACCCTTTTTCCTAGACTGAGTTGCACGAAGTCGATCCTGTAAAATCTTGACCTTATCTAAGGCCTCTTGAACTAAGTATGTACCCAATAACCGAGCCTTTCCCATCTCAAACCACCCAACTGCCGATCTACATTGTCTACCATATAATGCCTCATAGGGAGCCATCTGAATGCTCAAATGATAACTATTATTGTAGGCAAACTCTGCTAACGGCAAGAATTGATCCCAAGAACCCCCGAAATCAATAACACAAGCGCTGAGCATATCCTCCAACATCTGAATCATACGCTCAGACTACCCATCTATATGAGGATGAAATGTTGTGCTCAACTCAACCCGGGTACCCAACTCTTGTTGAACTACCCTCCAAAAGTGCGAGGTAAACTGCCTACCTCGATCAGAAATGATAGACACGGGCACACCGTAAAGGCGAACAATCTCTCGAACATATATCTCTGCCAACTGCTCCGAAGTGTAAGTACTTGCCACTGGAATGAAATGTGATAATTTAGTCAACCTATCCACAATAATCCAAACAGCGTCGAACTTCCTCTGAGTCCATGGGAGTCCAGCAATGAAGTCCATAGTGATACACTCCCACTTACACTCAGGAATCTCTATCTGTTGAATTAAACCACCGGGTCTCTGATGCTCATATTCACCTGTTGGTAATTCAAGCGACGATCCACATAAGCAACAATATCCTTTTTCATCCATCGCCATCAGAAGTTTTGTCGCACGTTCTGGTACATCTTGGCAGCACCCGGGTGAATAGAATACTTAGAACTGTGTGCTTCTTCAAGAATAAACTCACGAAGGCCATCAACGTTAGGCACACATATACGACCATGCATCCTCAAAACACCATCATCTCCAACTGTAACCTTCTTGGCACCACCGTGTCGAACGATGTCCCTAAGGATCATCAAGTGCGGGTCGTCATCCTACCAATATCTAGTACGCTCGAATAAGGAAGACCGAGCAACTGTACAATCTAAAAAATGGCTGGGAGAAATATCCAACCTCACGAACTGGTTAGCCAACGTCTGAATATCTGAGGCTAAAGGTCTCTCACCAACTAAAATACATGCAAGGTTGCCCATACTTACTGCTTTCCTACTCAATGCATCGGCTACCAAATTGGCGTTCCCCGGATGATACAATATAGTGACGTCATAATCCTTCAATAACTCTTACCATCTCCTCTGTCTCAAATTAAGATCCTTTTTCTTGAACAAGTACTGGAGGCTACGATGATCTGTGTAAACCTTACATGGCACACCATAAAGATAGTGCCTCCATTTTTTCAATGCATGAACAATGGCTGCCAACTCTAAGTCATGGACATGATAATTCTCCTCGTGAATCTTTAACTGACGAGACACATATACTATCATCCTGCCCTCGTGCATCAATACCGCTCCCAACCCAACACGAGAAGCATCACAATATACCGTGAAAAATCCTAAACCTGATGGTAACACCAATATCGGTGTTGAAGTCAAGGCTGTCTTGAGCTTCTGGAAGCTCGCCTCACACTCATCTGACCATTTAAATGGGGCACCCTTCTGAGTCAATCTCATCATCGGGGTTGCTATAGACGAGAACCCCTCCACAAAATGACGGTAGTATCCCACCAAACCCAAGAAGATCCTGATTTCCATGGCTTAAGTGGGTCTAGGCCAGTTCTTGACTGCCTCTATATTCTTAGAATCTACTTGAATACCCTATACTGATACGACGTGACCCGGGAAAGCTACAGAATCTATCCAGAATTCACACTTCAAAAATTTTGCATACAATGATTATCCCTCAAGGTCTGGAGTGCTATACGGAGGTGTTTCTCATGCTCCTTCCTACTGCAGGAGTATATAAGAATATCATCAATGAAAACAATTACAAAGGAATCCAGATAAGGCTTGAAAACTCGATTCATCAAATTTATAAACGTTGCTGGGGCATTAGTCAAGCCAAAAGGCATCACCAAAAATTCATAGTGCCCATACCTTGTCCGAAAGGCTGTTTTAGGAACATCGGACGCCCTAATCTTCAACTGATGGTAGCCCGATCTCAAATCAATATTTGAAAACACACTGGCACCTTGAAGATGATCAAGTAAATCATCAATTCTTGGCAATGGATACTTATTTTTTATAGTAACTTTATTCAACTACTAGTAATCTATACACATTCTCATTGTTCCATCCTTCTTCTTTACAAACAAAGATGGTGCACCCCAGGGAGAGACACTAGGCCTGACGAAACCTTTATTAAGCAGGTCTTGCAACTGTTCTTTCAATTCTTTCAATTCTGGTGGTGCCATCCGGTATGGAGGAATAGAAATGGGTTGAGTGCCCCGAGCAACATCAATAAAAAAATTGATATCCCTGTCGGGTGGCATCCCCCACAGGTCTACAGCAAACACTTCGCGAAACTCCCGAACAATAGGCACTGACTCTATTGAAGAAACCTCGGCATCGGAATCACGAATATGAGACAAATAAGCCAAACATCCTTTCTCAACCATGCGATGAGACTTGGAATAAGAAATCACTCTGTTGGGAGAATGATTAGGAGTCCCTTTCTATTCTAACCGAGGCAATCCCGATAAAGCTAAAGTAACTGTCTTGGTGTAACGACCCGGCCGGTCCTTCCGAGAGTTTATCCCGTTTCCCCCATTTCTACTTCATCGTGTGTGTCATTCATATCTTTTGTGTTGTGTTGGGTTGGTTGGCTCAGGTTCAGCGTGATTGTGGAGAGAAATGAGACACTTAGTCTCTCAGCTTGGTTAAATAGTTAGAAAAATCAAACGAAAGTTGACTTATAGGTATATGATCTCGGAATGGGGTTTTTATGGTTTAGATGGCTTCGTTAGGTTATTTGGGACTTAGGAGCGTGTTCGAAATGTTATTCGGAGGTCCGTGCTAGAATTAGGCTTGAATTGGCGAAATAGGATTTTTGGCGATTTTAGGTCGGCAGTGGAAAATTTGCTATCGGGGTTGGAATGGAATTCCAGAAGTTGGAACACGTTCGTAGTCTCATTTGGGATGTGTTTGCAAAGTTTTAGGTCGTTCGGATGAGGTTTGGTCAGATTCGGCATCGTTGGCGAATTTCGGAAGTTTAGAAATCCTTAGGCTTGAATTTCGAGTAAATTGGGTGATTTGATGTTGGTTTGGGTGTTCCAAAGGTTTGGCTTAGTTGGAATAATCATATATGAGGTGTGGGTATCACTGGTAGAGGTCCCGAGGGCCTCGGGATTTATTTCGGATGGTTAATGGAAGTTTGGACTTGGGAAATACAGCAAAGTTGCTGCTGGTGCCAGTTTACTAGTGTGGTCGCACCTGCGGATGGGGAGCCGCAACTTCGATGATCGCAGGTGTGGTGGGCCATGCACAGGTGCGGAAAGAGGAAGGCTGGCCTGGGAGCGCAGATGCGATATTTTGGTCGCACCTGCGAGCCCGTATGTGCGAGGTAAGGGTCGTAGATGCGAAAGTCGGGATATAAGTCATGGTCGCAGGTGGGAGTCCACAGGTGCAATAAATGTTCCACAGGTGCGGTAGTCGCTGGGCAGAAAGTATAAAATGATTCCTTCGCGAATTTTCTCATATTTCACCATTTTTGGAGATGGGTTTGGAGCTTTTTGAGGGATTTTTAAGAGGGATTCAAGGAAAATACATTGAGGTAACATTTTTGAACCTAATACTCAATTCTATGTTAATATTTTACAGATTAATCATGAAATTAGTGGGATTTAATGGTGTAATTTGAGGGGTTAGGTCTTGGAAATTTGAGATTCTGATTTAAGGATTTGAGGGGTCAATTATCGTCGGATTTTGATGTATTTGGTAAGTATGGACTCGTGAGAGTGCAAGGAATCTAGTTTTGTGATCTTTGTCAAGTTTCGAGGCATGGGAACGGGGGTCGGGTTTGGCCGAATTCAGAATTTTTGATGTAATTTGATAATTGTGATGTGGGCTTCGCTCCTTTAGCATATACTAATGATATAATATTGATTTTGGTTAGACTCGGGGTGATTTGTGGCCGAGTCGAGCGTCAAGGTCATTGAGGATTAGATCTTTGGCTTTATTGAGGTAAGTAACGCTTCCAATCTTGGTTCTGAGGGTTCGAAACCCTGAGCTCTGTGTTATGTGATTAGGATTGGGTGACGCACATGCCAAGTGACGGGCGTGCAGGCGTGCACCGTGTGATTGGTGACCTGGTTCATTCCATGGCACCGTTCACTGGTTCTCACTTGTTTATATCTATGCTTCTATCAATGTGACTGATGTGAACGTTCTAGAAATCTTGATGAATATTTTATTAAGGCTTCACGCCGATACTGTTGAGACACGAGCGGTCGTCTTAATGCGAACATTTTAGAGATCATGTTGGATATTATGTTAAGTCTTATACCGATGTTGTTGAGACCCGAGTGGTCATTTATTACTGTCATCTCATGTGTTTCATTGATACTATATACTCAGTCCTGCATTGCATATCATATCATGTCTCAGTCTTGGTAATTGTTGATTTTGCATATTATATCATTGATTCGGGCTAGTTCATGCATTGTGAGCCCATGTGAGCGAGACTAGAGAGTGATGACTGAGTGAGGCCGAGAGCATGATATTAAGTGAGATATGTATATTGGATCGGGCTGCACGCCGCAGCGAGACATATGTTGGATTGGGCTGCACACCACAATGATATTATGATCATGCCTTGGTTTGCTTGATATAGCGCTTGGGCTAATATGAGCCCCTATGGAGTCTTTACACCCCTAGTGAGCGCAGTGGTATTTGAGGGATGGATCTTCCCTTGACATGGATCTTGTCCAAAGTGATATTTGAGGGATGGATCTTCCCTGGACATGGATCTTGTCTGAAATGTTTATGCTTGGAGATGGATCTTCTCCACGATGCTGGATTGGCCTGTTTCCATCGGTACTGAGTGACTGAGGTCACTGACGAATGTACGTATTCTGGGATGGATTTTCCCTGGGCTATGTGATCCATATACAGTATTGAGTGGTTGTGAGGTGTATCATTATCTGGAGATGGATCTTCTCCTTAGGGCTGGATCGGCCTTCCTCAGTATTGAGAGACTTCTGTCTGATGTGTATATATTCTTGGAGAGATCTTCACTGGGCTATGTTAGCCATATACATTACTGAGTGGACGAGTATTTGAGGGTGGGAGCATATTGTGCATTTCATACTGTTGATGCATTGGAATGTAGAATACATCGAGGTATATATGTTAAACTGTTCGAAACTGTGTTTATCTTATCACTTAAGTTGTCTAGTTAACTGAAAGCATGCCTAAATTTCTTCATATTTATTCTGTCATGAATATGGAGGTTTAGTTTGTCACTACCTCTCAGTCCACAGGTTGGGATTGTTACTTACTGAGTTGGTGTACTCACGTTACCCCTTGCACCTTGTGTGCAGATTCAGGTGTCTGGATTGAGTGAGAGGTGGTTTACTCGCTAGGAGCACGTTGGAGATTGCAAGGTAGCTGTACGGCGTCCGCAGCCTTGTCTCTCTCCTTCCTATTAGTCATTTTGTTTATTCTCAGACTGGTTTGTAGTAAGGGAACAATACCATATTTTGTACTTCCTTTTTTGTTGCTCATGACTGATGACACCGGGGTTTTGGGGCTGTATTTAAATGTTTTTACCTAACTTTATTTGTTTTCAAATGCTGAAACGAAAGATTTATGAAAATACTAGTTCATATTGAATCAAACGAAAGTTTTCTTATGTTGTGCATAGTGAATTGGCTAGCCTAGTATCACGATAGGCGCCATCACAACCGGGTTGGTTTTCAGGTTGTGACGAGTTGGTATCAGAGCCTAGATTACATAGGACTCACCAGTCATGAGCAGGTTTAGTAGAGTCTTGCGGATCGGTACGGAGACATCTGTACTTATCTTCGAGAGGCTACATAACCCTTAGGAAAACCTCACATTCTTGAATTCTTATCGTGCGAATCTATCAATTTTGGTAACTAAATTTTGGTTTTTTCATTCTCTCACAGATGGTGAGGACACGTACTACCGGTCAGGATGGTCAACCACCAGTTGGGCCTGAGAGAGGCTGAGGCCACGGCCGAGGTCGTGGTAGAGGGAGGGGTGTAGCCTGCACAGTGGTCGGGGCAGTACCTATGGACCATCCAGTTATTCCAGATCAGGTCCCAGTCGTGGATGTTCCAGTGGGACCAGCTCAGGCACCAGCTGTGCCTATTGTTATTCCGGGTCTTCAGGAGACCCTGGCCCAGAGTTTGACCGCATGCACCAGTCTTGCTCAGGTGGTCGATGTTTCTACATCAGCAGCTACTTCACAGGCCGGGGGAGGCAATCAGACCCCTACCACCCGTACACCTGAGTAGGTTATTCAGGGGCTTCAGACCTCGGATGCAGTTCCAGTTCAGCCGGTTGCACTGGCCCAGGATTTTGTGGTTCCAGCTATGGCTGACGACGAGCATTGCAGGTTGGAGATATTTGAGAGGCTTCAGCCTCCGACTTTCAGTGGTTCTGAGGGCGAGGATGCCCGGGGGTTCTTTGACAAGTGTCATAGGATGCTTCGTACAGCAGGGATATTAGAGACTAGTGGGGTCTCATTTACTACCTTCCAGTTCTCAGGAGCTGCATTTACTTGGTGGGAGGCTTATGAGAGGCGTAGGCTCGTTGGTGCAGCGCCCCTTACTTGGCAGCAATTTTCCACTCTCTTCTTAGAGAAGTATGTCCCACAGTCCCATAGAGAGGAGTTGTGTAGAAAATTTGAGCAGCTGTGTCAGGGTGATATGATGGTGTCGCAGTATGAGATGAGGTTTTCGGAGCTTGCTCGACATGCTATTTGGTTGGTCCCTACAGAGAGAGATAGGATCAGGAGATTCGTGGATGTTCTCATGTATCAACTTCATATTCTTATGACTAGAGTGAGAGTGTCAGGTGCTACGTTTGAAGAGGCGGTCTATATCTCTCAAGAGATTGAGTCGGTTTATCGCTAGGAGTGAGACGAGAGGGAGGCTAAGAGGCCTCGAGGATCTGGTAGTTTTGATGGCGTCCCTTCAGGAGGACAACATTAGCATGGTAGAGGCCGTCTATTCAGGCATGCTCGGCCAGGTCGCTCAGGTTATCATGGTGGATCAGCTGGTCGGGATCCTCACAGTTTGCATCAGGGGCACCCATCATTCAGTGCCCTGCCAGCTCAGAGTTCATCTTGTGCACCATCAGTTCAGGGTTCATCTATGCCTGGTTCTTCTAGTGGTTATCTTGGTGCTAGTGGTTCCCTTCAGTCTCCAATTCCATTCTCCGAGAGGGGTTGCTTTGAGTGTGAAGATGTGGGCCATATGAAGAGGTTTTGTCTTCATCTTATTACTTATCAGTAGAGAAGTCAGCCCGCGACTTTAGTCCCAGTTGTTGCACCGCCCGCCCAGGCAGCTAGAGGTGGGGGTTAGGCAGTTAAGGGTCTCCCTAGAAGGGGAGGTCGATCCAGTGGTGATCAGGCCCGATTTTATGCACTTTCAGCTAGACCAGATGCGATGGCTTCTGATGCCGTGATCCCAGGTATTGTTTCAGTCTATCACGAGATGCTTCAATTTTATTTTATTCCGATTTTTTCATATTCATATTTTGCCCATTTTCTGGATATGCCCCGTGAGTCTTTAGTTACATCTGCTCATGTGTTTGCCCTTGTGGGTGATATTGTTGTTATGGACTGCGTGTGTCGGTCATGTGTGGTACCTATTGGGGGTCTGGAGGCCCGGGTGGATGTGTCATTGTTCAGTATGGTCGGTTTCGATGTGGTTTGATCAGGTGGATGATTTTGATTTTAGATATGACTTGATGAGGGTGTAAGTTTCGGAATATGCTCTGTGTTTTGATTTATAGATACCTCATTGGTGGGGCGGCACTCTCCTTGTTGTTCGGCTGTGAGTATTGAACTCCGGCCTTGTAACACCTACAGATTGTAGGGGTATTTCCTCATGGTGTGATCATGCATTGAAAAAGTATTAGACATTCAGGCGACGAAATTGAGATCGGATATGGTGATTGGTGTGCTTTGATGGTTTTGAGTCTGGAAACTCGAATGAGTAGATGATTTCGTAGTTGAAGGTTGTAGAGTTGTAGCCAAGGTTAGCCAGGGGTTAGTGTGTGATGTGATTCAGTCATTATGGGCCTTCAGAGGGTCATTGGTCTATGGTATACGATCGGATTGATTTGGGGTTCCTTAGTAGGCCCTGTGGGGATAGGTGTTTTGCACCGAGTCAGATTGTTTGGCTCCGTAGAGCTATTGTGAGGGTGTCAGTTAGTGGCTATTGGGTTTATCTGTGCTCTGGGCTGATCTAGGAGTTACCCGTCCCTGCTTCGGGGAGCGGTGATTCGTTGGTTTTAGGCACACATGGTGCGGTTCTGTTGGGGCATCATAGTAGAGTTTGATTAAGGTAAAGTAGATGGGTATCGTGGGATTTGGACGTATGAGTTGTGTTCTTTTAGATTCGTGTAGCTTGGTAATGTCCGATTTCCCATGGTTATGGTAATGCACTTTGAGTACTTGATATCGGGTTTCGTGTGGTTTTTGATTTTTTTAGCAAGGTTGAGCGAGGGGTATAATATGGACCAGAATTTGAGTAGGGTGCACGTATCGCAACGGAGCATGTTAAATAGGATCCTTGTGTGTAGGATTCGTGTGTTTTTCTTCTGCAGTGTGTGTGAGGAGTTTCTAGCATTGCATTGTGGTGTTACCGTTGTTATTGCGGGACGATTTTTCTTGTTTGGTGTTATTTTTTTCATGTTTGGGTACATTTGGGATGTTGTCTATTAGTGCACGGACTGCTCGGGTTATGGCTTTAAGCGGTATTGGTGTGACATGTTACTAGAGTAGTTGTGTTGGATGAGATAAGGTCGTCGAACCTCGAATGGGTGTTATCGGATCTGGTTGTGGCATATTAGGGAGGATATTGACGATGATCAGCTTAGGAGTTTTGCTATATTTACTGTCAAAGGGAGAGAGTTCCATCACTCGTTGATACGACAAATGGTTATGGGTTTCTACGTGTTTCTCTTATCATTGGCAGCATATTAAAGTGTTATAACGAGTCTTTGTTTGATGACGGGCTTATTACTGAATTTTGGGTGGCTTGGGCGTCTGTTGTGATTTGAGCTTATAGTTAGGAGTGTTCGAGATAGGTTAGATATTATGTGATTTTGTCTTGAGTTATGAATCTGGTTGGATACATCATGTTCAGACATATAGAGTGTGTGGAGATATGATTCTGATCTGTTAGATAAGTTCTGATGTGGAATTTGGATTCTAAGGCGTAGGGATAAGGGTGGATTTAGTGGCATTCCAATATGTTGTGTTATTAGATCTATGTGAGGTAGGGTGACATGGGGTCACCCGGGTATGTTCATGGTAAGGTTATTCGGCGGTTTGATGGCTTTTGGAACAACTCTTGGCACGTTCGAGGACGAACGTTTGTTTAAGAAGGGAGAATGTAACGACCCGGCCGGTCGTTTCAAGAGTTTATCCAATTTCCCCCATTTATGCTTCATCATGTGTGTGGTTCATCTCTTTTGTGTTGTGTTGTGTTGGGATGGTTGGCTCGGGTTCAGAGTGATTGTGGAGAGAAATGAGACACTTAGCCTCTCAGCTTGGTTCAATAGTTGGAAAAGTCAACCGAAAGTTGACTTATAGGTATATGATCTCGGAATAGGGTTTTTGTGGTTCAGATGGCTTCATTAGGTTATTTGGGACTTAGAAGCGTGTTCGAAAAGTTATTCGGAGATCCGTGGTAGAAGTAGGCTTGAATTGGCGAAATAGGATTTTTGGCAATTTTCGATCGGCAGTGGAAAATTTGCTATCAGGGTCGGAATGGAATTCCAAAATTTGGAATAGGTTCATAGTGTCATTTGGGATGTGTGTGCAAAATTTCAGGTCGTTCGGATGAGGTTTGGTCAGATTCGGCATCGTTGGCGAATTTCAGAAGTTTAGAAATCCTTAGACTTGAATTTCGAGTAAATTGGGTGATTTGATGTTGGTTTGAGTGTTCCAAAGGTTTGGCTTAGTTTTAATAATCATATATGAGGTGTGGGTATCATTGGTAGAGGTCCCGAGGGCCTCGGGATTTATTTCGGATGGTTATCGGAGGTTTGGATTTGGGAAATGCAGCAAAGCTGCTGCTGGTGCCAGTTTACTGGTGTGGTCGCACCTGCGGATGGGGAGCCGCAGCTGCGATGATCGCAAGTGTGGTGGTCCATGCGCAGGTGCGGAAAGAGGAAGGCTAGCTTGGGAGCGCAGATGCGGTATTCTGGTCGCACCTACGAGCCCGTAGGTGTGAGGTGAGGGTCGTAGATGCGGAAGTCGGGATTTAATTCATGGTCGCACGTGCGAGTCCGCAGGTGCGAGAAATGTTCCACAGGTGCGGTAGTCGCTGGGTAGAAAGTATAAAATGATGCCTTCGCGAATTTTATCATATTTCACCATTTTTTGAGACGGGTTTGGAGCTTTTTGAGGGATTTTTAAGAGGGATTCAAGGGAAACACGTTGAGGTAACATTTTTTAACCTAATACTCGATTCTATGGTTATATTTGACTGATTAATCATGAAATTAGTGCGATTTAATTATGTAATTTGAGGGGTTAGGGCTTGGAAACTTGAGATTATGATTTAAGGATTTGAGGGGTCAATTGTCGTCGGATTTTGATGTATTTAGTATGTATGGACTCGTGAGAGTGCAAGGATTCTAGTTTTATGATATTATTCGAGTTCCGAGTCGTGGGCTCAGGGATCGGGTTTGGCCGAATTTGGGATTTGTGATGTAATTTGATAATTGTGATGTGGGCTTCGCTCCTTTAGCATATACTAATGATATTATAATGATTTTGGTTAGATTCGGTGCGATATGTGGCCGAGTCGAGAGGCAAGGTCATTACGGAGTAGAACTTTAACTTGATTGAGGTAAGTAACGCTTCCAATCTTGGTTCTGAGGGTTTGAAACCCTGAGCTACGTGTTATGTGATTAGGATTGGGTGACGTACATGCCAAGTGACGGGCGTGCACCGTGTGATTGGTGACCTGGTTCATTCCATGGCACCATTCACTGGTTCTCTCTTGTAGATATTTGTGCTTCTGTCAATGTGACTGATGTGAATGTTCTAGAAATCTTGATAAATATTTTGTTTAGGCTTCACGCCGATACTGTTGAGACCCGAGCAGTCGTCCTAATGCGAACATGTTAGAGATCATGCTGGATATTATGTTAAGGCTTCACACTGATGTTGTTGAGACCCTGGTGGTTGTTTATTACTACCATCTCATGTGTTTCATTGATATTATATACTCAGTCCTGTCATTGCATATCATATCATGTCTCAGTCTAGGTAATTTTTTATTTTGCATATTATAAAATTGATCCGGGCTAGTTCATGCATTGTGAGACCATGTGAGCGAGATTGGAGAGTGATGACTGAGTGAAGACGAGAGCCTGATATTGAGTGAGAGATGTATATTAGATCGGGCTGCACGCCGCAGCGAGATATATGTTGGATCGGGCTACACGCCGCAGCGATATTCTGATCATGCCTTTGTTGGCTTGATATAGCAGTTGGGCTAATAGGAGCCCCTCTGGAGTCTTTACACCCCCAGTGAGCCTAGTGATATTTAAGGGATGGATCTTCCATGGACATGGATCTTGTCCGAAGTGTTTATGCTCTAAGATGGATCTTCTCCACGAGGCTGGATTGGCATGTTTCCACCGATACTGAGCGACTGAGGTCAGTGATGTGTGTACGTATTCTGGGATGGATTTTCCCTAGGCTATGTGAGCCATATACAGTACCGAGTGGTTGTGAGGTGTATCATTATCTGGATATAGATCTTCTCCTTAGGGCTGGATCGGCCTTCCTCAGTCCTGAGAGACATATGTCTGATGTGTATATATTCTGGGAGAGATCTTCCCTGGGCTATGTGAGCCATATACAGTACCGAGCGGACGAGTATTTGGGAGTGGGAGCATATTGTGCATTTCATATTGTTGATGCATTGGCATGTAGAATACATCGAGGTATATATGGTAAATTGTTCGGAACTGTGTTTATCTTATCACTTGAGTTGTCTAGTTAACTGAAAGCATGCCTAAATTTCTGCACATTTATTCTTTCATGAATATGGAGGTTTAGTCTGTCACTACCTATCAGTCCACGGGTTGGGCTTGTTACTTACTGAGTTGGTGTACTCACGTTACACCCTGCACCTTGTTTGCAGAATTAGGTGTATGGATTGAGTGAGAGCTGGTTTACTCACTGGGAGCACGTCGGAGATTGCAAGGTAGCTGCACGGCGTCCGCATCCTTGTCTCTCTCCTTCCTATTAGTCGTTTTGTTTATTCTCGGACTGTTTTGTAGTAATGGAACAGTACCAGATTTTGTACTTCTTTTTTAGTTGTTCATGACTGATGACTCCGGGGTTTTGGGGTTGTATTTAAATGTTTTTACCTAACTTTATTTGTTTTCAAATGTTGAAACGAAAGATTTATGAAAATACTAGTTGATATTGAATCAAAAGAAAGTTTTTCTTATGTTGTGCATAGTGAATTGGCTAGCCTAGTATCACGACATGCGTCATCACGTCCGGATTGTTTTTCGGGTCCTGACACTTGGCGTGGAAGTCCAAGATGGTATAATAAGGTGAAAACCAATCCATACCCAATATGACATCAAAATCGACCATGTCAAGAAGCAACATGTCTACACTAGTTTCAAGACCCTCAATAATGACTATGCACGAACGATATACACGATCTACAATAATAGCATCCCCCACTGGCATAGACACATAAACAGGGACACTCAAAGAATCATGGGGCACAACCAAATACGAGGCAAAATAGGATGATACATAAGAATAAGTAGATCCCGGATCAAACAAAACTGAAGCATCTTTATTGCAAACTGAAATGGTACCTGATATAATAGCATCGGGGGATTCCGCATCGGGTCTAGCTGGAAATGCATATAGTCGGGGCTAGCCCTACCACCCTGAACTGCATTACCGGGAGGACCCCTAACAGGTGGTCATCCACCTCTAACGAGCTAGCCATCACCTCTAGCGGGCTGGTCTCCACCTCTAGCATGTTGACCTCTACCTCTAACATTTTGACCTCTACCTCTGACTGCCTAAACCCTACCCTGGCTGGTGGGCAGGTGGTTCCAAAACTATAGCACGAGAATTCTGGTACTGAGGTTGATTAACCAAAATTTTGGACAAGATCTCTGAATGTGCCCATACTCACCACACTCATAACACCCATCCTGATACTGAGGCTGACCCTGACGAACCGGCTGACCACGATAATAACTCTGAAGAGGAGGTGCTCTGAGAGGGGCTGACTGATCAGAATAAGGCAAGTAAGAGCCACGACCACTTGAGGCACCATAGGACGTTTGAAGTGTTGAATTAAATGTCCTGGAAGAATGGCCTCTACCCTGAGTATCTCCGCCTCCATACGAGGCACCACTGAATCTACCGGAATGGCGAGGTCTCTTGTCTGACCCCTGACCTCCCATCCTGAGAACCGTCTTAACCCTCCTGGCCATATTCGCCGCATCCTGAAATGAAATTTCAATCCCTGTCTCCTTAGCCATCTACAACTTGATGGGCTGGGCAAGGCCCTCAATAAATATCATAACCCTCTCCCTCTCTGCGGGAAATAAAAGAATAGCATGCCGAGCCAAATCCACAAAATGAATCTCATACTGGGTAA
The DNA here is from genome assembly GCA_005239525.1 of Nicotiana knightiana. Classification (NCBI taxonomy): domain Eukaryota; kingdom Viridiplantae; phylum Streptophyta; class Magnoliopsida; order Solanales; family Solanaceae; genus Nicotiana; species Nicotiana knightiana. Next base: position 56,676 of record ML387254.1, on the reverse strand, counting down.
CTTTCATGCCGCCCTACTGAAGACGCTCAAACTGACGACGCTTCTCTTCTCTGGTAGTGATAGGCAAAAATTTCTCCAAAAAGAGGTGAGAAAACTGATCCCAAGTCAAAGTAGGCGACCTAGCTGGTCTAGTCAACAAATTATCCCTCGACCATTTCTTGGCGGAACCAGTCATCTGAAACGCGGCGAAGTCGACCCCATTGGTCTCCAAAATACCCATATTACGAAGAACCTCATGACCGTTGTCCAGATATTCCTTAGGATCCTCTGAAGTAGCACCACTGAAGTGAACAGGGAAAAGCTTGATGAACTTGTCCAATCTCCACAAAGCATCGGAAGTCATAGCTGCCCCCTCAGCAATTAGGGCTGCAACAACTGTCTGAACTACCCCAACTAGGTTAGCTGCTGGGGTCTGGATCTGAGGAGTAGTCGGATCAGGAGTGTGGGTAACAGGAGTCTGGACCCCTCCTCCAGCCTGAGATACGGCTGCTGCAATAGGGAGTGCGCCAGTCTGGGATACACTCTCCATAAGGACCACTAATCGGACCAAAGCATCCTGAAGCACCGGGGTAGCAATAAACCCCTCTGGGACCTGTGTTGTTCCCGCTGGAACGATCTGAGCTGGAGCCCCTCCCCCCATCAATCTCATTCTAGGTCTCCGCAGTTGGGGCTGCATATGAGAAACGGGTTAAGTCCTGCCCCTGCCTCGGCCTCTGCCCGTAATAGGAGTTGCTGCTGCTGGAAGACCGAATTGTTGGTCAGCAGAAGGAAGCACGTGTTCTCGCCATCTGTGAGAGAGTAGAAGAGTTCCATCAGTATTTTCAAGAATCACATGACAGAGTAAAAATAAAAATTGAGTTTGTTCCTAACTTTATAGCCTCTAAGAGATAAGTACAGACGTCTCCGTACCGATCCTTCAGACTCTATTAAGCTTGTTCGTGAATTGTGAGACCTATGCAACCTAGTTCTCTGATACCAACTTGTCACGGCCCAAATTCCCAACCCACAGGATCGTGATGGCGCCTAGCACAATACTTGCTAGGGAAGGCAATGTTAGAAATTTAATTAACCATTTTCCTTTGAGTATTTACTTAAACACAATCAGACAATTTCAAATAAACTAAATCTAATAATTTCCAATAAATGACTCCAGGAATAATAATAATAATCGAATAAATAAGTCGAACCTCGAACTAAATATATATAACCATAAGCCTACCCAGGGTTTGGTGTCACAATTCAACGACCACTAAGAATACTACAAATAATGGGCCGAAAGAAGTATATTTTTCTGTTTCAAATGAAATAAAACAGCAACTAAGTAGTGTAGAGAAGACTCCAGGAGTTTGCGAACACCAGCAGATCTACCTCTTGTCTCCAATGAAAATGCACACCTACTAAAATCTCCTAACTCTGGTCGGTACCTGGATCTCCACAAAAGAGTGCAGAGTGTACTATCAGTACAACTGACCCCATGTACTGAGTAAGTGTCGAGCCTAACCTCGACGAAGTAGTGACAAGGCTATGGTGGGGCATTAACAATATAACCTGTGAACAATATATAATAAAACAAGAGGGAAATAATAATAATAATAATAATAATAATAATAAATTAAATAACCAGTTGATGTTTTAGAAGTCAATACCACACAAGAAGATAGGTTACTTTGTGTGGTATCCAATTTTTCGAGTTCTGTCTCTCTAGAAGAACCTGGTTCTTCTTGGTGTTCAAAATTCTATTATTGCGGAATAATAAAAGCAGTAAAGTAAAAACACAGAGATTTTTACGTGGAAAACACCTGGCTCAAAAGGTGAAAAAACCACGACCTACTCCTCAGTAGGATTTGCTCAAACTCTTCACTAAAACTCTGAGCCAAACGGACTTACAAAATAAACTCTTTTGTAATCCTAGGACTAACTCTAATCCCTTCGTAGTAACTAGCCTCTAGCTAATTTCTACAAGCTTCAAGTTAACTCTAACTTGAACAATGTGTACCTATTACAATTGCTTCTATGAAAGCTGAAAAGATACAATATTAAATCGCCTACTACAACCAACTAGACTCAATGACAAACAGATGGAGCTGGTTCTTCTAGCTGGTCTGTAGCCTTTGTATCTCACAGTAACTCTGCTAGAAAAATATCTGGGAATTTTGCTTTCAGATCTTGATTCACTTCTGCACTTGTGCGTCCTTATTCAAACAAGAATACTTCAATTATTTATAGAGTCAGTTGTTGAGTTTGTCGTTCAGTTCTGGTACAACTCTCCCTGGGAGTGCGTATTAAACTCAACTTCCTTCCTTCTTTATTGTCCTTGCTGAATTCAACTTCTATTCTCTTATCAATTTGCAACCTTTTCTCATTAGGAGACACTCTCCTTGTTCATTGATACTTCACAATCGCATTCATCTCCTATGCATATACGCTTCCTGTGCCAACGCTTCAGGTCAAGTATGTGTGCTCTGATGGACCTGGTTCAACTGGTCAGACATTTGTCAATCTTCAAAAATATGCAGTGACTTGGGTCAACAAATTCCCCATTTTTGATGATGACAAACTATGTGCTTCTCCCTGTATACACTTCAAACACTTTGTATGTTTTTAAATATTTATCATAGAGAAACCAGGTTCATTATTAGCTTATAAATATCACTTGAAACATAAAATCACATGTCTTCCCCTTTTGGCATCATCGAAAAGTTTGCAAATGATAAACTTACCAGAGGTTGTTAACAATTACTCATGGCCATTGAGGCAACTGCAGGTGAAAACATGATTAATCATCATAAGAAACCAATAAATGTAAGCTATCTAAGAAACTGAGACAAGTCAATAACAAAAATAGCAAAATTCATTGATTAGTACGCAAGTCAAGCACCATACAAAAAAACTAAAATAGCCATAAACATGAGCAAGACAGAATAAAAACAACAGAAACACATCCCGAACTGGGCACTGAAAAGGGGTTTTAGGTAGCTCTGGACAGCCTAAGGATGGGAAGGTGCAGAGGAGATTGTGGTCTTGGTTTGTAGAAGAGAAAGCATCTGGTTAAGAACACCCACGTTCTTTTCCTTATCTTTTGCTAATTCAGCCCTGAGAGCATCCTGCTCAGCTTCAACCTCAATCAAACGAGATTTCAAATGAAGGATCTCCATATCTTTGATCTCACTTTCCTGCACCAGAGTTCTGACTTTGCTGCTGACAGGCTGCTTCCTAGATGAACCAGGTTCATCTATAGGAACATTGACAGTATAATCTCAAGTCAGCAAAGTATCCTTCCCAAAATAGTCCTTGGCAGTATCCATCTCAGCCTTTCTCACAGGAACATCAAATTGAGCAGGCACAGCTGTAAGAATAAAGCCATATGGGATTGCATGTGCTTTTGTTCCATTCACAACTCTGTCCAAGAGTTGGATGATGAAGGTTGGCCAGTTGATCTGCTTTCCCCTATACAAACACTCCATCAAGGTCAGATCCATATAATTGGTTATGTGCCTTCGTTCTTGTCTTGGCAGAAAGAACTTGATGACAAACTCGAATAACAACTTGTGCTCTAGCTTCATTTCACTTTTGTAGACTGGTCTGGGTTCAATTTCTCTTTCATTGGCACTGAAGAATCTGGTAATGTTGATTGCTGAGGTCATCCCATCCAAACTAGGCCATCTTTGCCTAGTGTAATCTTCGTAGCCCTCAGCAGGAATGTACAGAATTTCTCCTAGCTCCTTAGCATCAAAAGAGACTTGAATTTCTTTGACTGTGGTAGTGACCCTGCCGTCCTTGACCACTATGTTACCCATGAACTCCACCATTTCAGCTCTAGCAACCTTCCTTCCATGTGAAGGACCATGTTCTTCCACCCCTGAACATCCAGTGTGTCCAGCAGGTATAGCATCCCAGGTTCCTCGAGATCCTTCAATAATTTTCCCTTCAGAATTTTTTTTTGCCAAACAAGGTGATTCTGTCAGTCACCTCACCAACTTCCCCCTCAGCTTCTCCACTCCACTCTTTATCATCATTTTTCTCAACGACCTTCACTTTTCTTGCCTTGGACCTGGTCCTTTTAATAGTTCTTGTAGGTTGTTGCAGACACTGTAGCTGACTTCTTTGAAGAAGCCTTAGCCCTTTTTGATTTTGGTGCCTCAACCACAACAGGAGCAGTCTGCTCCTCATGATGGACTAGGTTCATCGTATCCTCTTCAATCACAATAGTCTCCACAGGCTCTCCTACTTTAGCCTTTCCCTTTGCAACTTTCTTTTTCTTGATCTCTAGCAGAGCCCTCCCAAACATTTCTTCTTCCTCTCTCACAGCACTACGTGTAGCACGCACCTTAGGAACAGGAGCATCAACAGCTACAGAAGCTTTCCTCTTCTTAGAAGGAACTGGGTTAGTAGCCTTTTTGGTCTTCTTGGACTTCTGAGTCCTCCTTTTCTTGGGGTTATAGGACTCCCCCAGTTTCCTTAGCCTGTCAATCAACGTCTCGTCCCCAGATGAAATAGGTTCATCTGCTCCTTTCTTCAAGCTTGCTAAAACTGCCGCTGCTTCCTCGACTACACTTCCCCCTAACTCTGTGACATCTTCTCCAACCTTATCAGGAATAGGACCACAGATAGCCAATGTGGTACCATCCTCCCCAAACCCCTCTCTCTCAAGAAATTTACCTTTTCCCAATTTTCTTTGCCTACTCGGCACTTCAACATCAACTACCGACCCAACTAGAACAAACATGTTCTCAGCATTAACAGATTCAGAAATAGCATCAAGATTACCTTGTTCAGAATTTGATGAACCAGGTGCTTCATCCTCGTTGGCTGATTTAAAAGATTCACTTGATGATTCAGAATTATTATCTTTTTTAACCTGCAGAATTTCCTCCAAGAATCTTGCACGGGATCCAGAAGCCACTGATTTTCTGGCAAGCACCTTTACACGACGACCACGGGGGGCTGGGTTAGGGTTAGATGTAGGTTCTGGAATAGGAGGGTTTTCAAGGGTTGCCATTCTTTTTGGTGATTGAGAATTGTATACAGATGGAGAAGTTGAATCTGATTCATAAAGCCCTCCATCATAATCACGATTTGGGGATGAAGAAGAAGAAGCATGTGGTGGTGAAGACATGATTAAGAGATTTGTTAGGAAGAAAAGAAAAGTGATCAGTTTGGGGTTTGAGAGAAGTGAGATGAACTTGGTTTGACGGTTACGTTATGAAGAAAAGAGTAATGATGACCCTTATATAAGATGTGACTATTAATTATATAACGGGAAGAATACTTATTCAAGTGGGAGTCTAATATTTGTAGGAGTGTCATTGATTAGATAGGTAAGAGTTCCCTACTTCTAGGCTAATTGAGTACTGATGGGACTTCTTGGAACGGGTTCATTTAGGGATTAGTACAAAGAGTTTGAAATGAACCAAATATAGATAGAATCCTGCTCATGTGTGACTGAAATTAATTCAATAATTGTATGGAGATGAGCACGTACCTTGTCAGTCAGATGAACCAGCAGATTTTAACCAGGTTTATCGTGTTAAAGTCCTTAACTTACCTCAATTTACAAAGATAGAGAAACATCATTAGCAACCAGGGAATCATATTAATACATGGCAAGAGAGTATGACAGTAAAGTCATGATGCTGAGCAATGATTAGTTTGGTTTATTATCTAAGTTAGTGTTTCTAGCCAAAAAAAAAATTTCAATCAGGTGATTTTAATCATCCCTAATTCAAGCATGTTTCTCTCAAAATGTTCCCTACTCAGTGCTTTAGTAAAGATATCTACATTTTGTTGATCAGTAGCACAAAATTCAATTGAGATCATTCATTTTTCATAGTTATCCCTCAGGAAATGGTGCCTAACATCTATGTGCTTAGTTCTCTTATGATGAACCGGGTTCTTTGTCATACTAATGGAACTAGTGTTATCACAGAAAATAGGAATGCATCCCACATCTATACCGAAGTCCATGAGTTATTGCTTGATCCGTAGAAACTGAGCACAACAAGAGGCTGCAGCCACATATTCAGCCTCAGCAGTAGACAAAGCTACTGAATTTTGTTTCTTGGTCGCCCAAGACACAAGTCAGGAGCCCAAAAAGTGAGACATGCATGAAGTACTCTTCTTATCAACCAGGAAACCTGCATTATTAGCATCAGCATATCCTACAAGGTTGAAATTACTACCTTTAGGATACCAAAGGCACAAATCAGTGGTGCCTTTCAAATATCTCAAAATTCTCTTCATTGCAATGAGGTGGGACTCCTTTGGATTTGCCTGAAACCTAGCACACAGTCCCACGCTGAACACAATATCAGGTCTGCTGGCAGTGAGATATAATAGAGACCCAATCATCCCTCTGTATAGCTTCTGATCAAC
>ML387254.1:0-44434 GCA_005239525.1 Nicotiana knightiana | reverse complement strand
TAATCCTAGGACTAACTCTAATCCCTTCGTAGTAACTAGCCTCTAGCTAATTTCTACAAGCTTCAAGTTAACTCTAACTTGAACAATGTGTACCTATTACAATTGCTTCTATGAAAGCTGAAAAGATACAATATTAAATCGCCTACTACAACCAACTAGACTCAATGACAAACAGATGGAACTGGTTCTTCTAGTTGGTCTGTAGCCTTTGTATCGCAACGTAATTCTGCTTGCAAAATCTCTAGGAATTTTGCTTTCAGATCTTGATTCACTTATGCACTTGTGCGTTANTTAGTCAAGGTTGTGCACCTTGTGTACATCTCTTGGATAGTCTCTCCTTCTTTCATATTGAAGTTTTCATACTGAGAGTATAGTAGAGTACCTCTTGACTTTTTTACCTGAGGTGTTCCTTCATGGGATACTTGCAAGGTATCCCAAATTTCTTTGGCAGTGGTGCAACTTTGGATTCTGCTATACTCGTCTGGACCTAGTCCACACACTAGACACTTCTTTGCCTTTGCATTCTTTTCCCATTTCTTCAGATCCTCAGTAGTGCAGTCAACTCTAGTCTTTGGTACATCTATACCTTCAGCAGTCTTCATCATTGTAGCTAGAGGACCATCAGTAAATATGTCCCAGAGTTCATAGTCTTCTCCAATCTGGTGGTCCTTCATCTTGTTCTTCCACCAAGAGTAATGCTGGCCATTGAAGAGTGGTGGCCTTGCAGTTGATTGACCCTCCCAATTTCCATGTGGTGCACTCATATTGATCTTCTCCAAGGTGTTAGCCTTTCAAGATAGCCTGCTCTGATACCAATTGATGTTTTAGACGTCAATACCACACAAGAAGATAGGTTACTTTGTGTGGTATCCAATTTTTCGAGTGTTGTCTCTCTAGAAGAACCTGGTTCTTCTTGGTGTTCCAACTTCTACTGTTGCGGAATAATAAAAGCAGTAAAGTAAAAACACAGAGATTTTTACGTGGAAAACACCTGGCTCAAAAGGTGAAAAAACCAAGACCTACTCCTCAGTAGGATTTGCTCAAACTCTTCACTGAAACTCTGAGCCAAACGGACTTACAAAATAAGCTATTTTGTAATCCTAGGACTAACTCTAATCCCTTCGTAGTAACTAGCCTCTAGCTAATTTCTACAAGCTTCAAGTTAACTCTAACTTGAACAATGTGTACCTATTACAATTGCTTCTATGAAAGCTGAAAAGATACAATATTAAATCGCCTACTACAACCAACTAGACTCAATGACAAACAGATGGAACTGGTTCTTCTAGTTGGTCTGTAGCCTTTGTATCGCAACGTAATTCTGCTTGCAAAATCTCTAGGAATTTTGCTTTCAGATCTTGATTCACTTATGCACTTGTGCGTTATTATTCAAGCAAGAATACTTCAATTATTTATAGAGTCAGTTGTTGAGTTTGTCGTTCAGTTCTGCTACAACTCTCCCTAGGAGAAAGAGTTCGTATTAAACTCAACTTCATTCCTTCGTTATTGTCCTTGCTGAATTCAACTTCTATTCTCTTATCAATTTTCAACCTTTTTGCATTAGGAGACACTCTCCTTGTTCATTGATACTTCACAATCGCATTTATTTCCTATGCATGTATGGTTCTTGTGCCAACGTGTCAGGTCAAGTATATGTGCTTTGATGGACCTGGTTCAACTGGTCAGACATTTGTCCATCTTCAAAACTATGCAGTGACTTGGGTCAACACCAGTAACTTGCAGCAGTAAATAAAAACAACTTGGATAACTCTTTTCAAATATCAGTTATCATCAACTCCTCTAAATTTCCAAGTTTCAATTTAAATCACAGTAAAAATTAGAGTATGAAAACATTTTTAATAAAACTAGAGTTTTCCAAATCCTTATTTTTGAAAATAAATTAAACATAAATATTCTCCCTTATCGCTCCGTGTTGAGGGGCGCAACCTGCTCCCATCTGTCCACCCTTATGCAATTAGTTTCGAAATCCGACCCCAATTCGAGGTGAAAATTCCCTAATTCTACCCAAACCTTCAATTTTTACCATGAAAATTCTTAATTTTGGATTGAAAGTGATGAAAAACATTGGGTAATTGAAAGAGAAGAGTTTAGGATTGTTTACCAACACCTTGGGGATGAATTTGTGTGAATAAAATCGCCTCTAGATCTTTGTAGTTCGAAAATAGGTGAAAAATAGGTTCTTCCCGAGTTTTAAAACTGTTTTTATATGACTGGGCAGGCCTTCATCGCGTTCGTGATGGGCCTGCCGCGTTTGCGATGGATCAGGCCCAATGGCCTTCGCGTTCGCGGGGTCTTGAACGCGTTGGTGTAGAACAAACATTTCCCAGTTTACTTTTACTCTACGCGTTCACGAGTAAAGCAATGCAAACGCGAAGAACAAATCAACTGTGCACCAGTAACAGCAAAAACAGGAGTTCTTCCTAAGTTTAAAACATCTTGTAGCCTATCCGAAACTCACACTAGCCCTCGGGGCTCTAAAACAAACATGCACGCAAGTCTAAAAACATCATACGGACTTGATCGTGCGATCCAATCATGAAAATAACATCTAAAACTATGAACTTAACCTCAAAACTCATCATTTTTTCAAGAACACTTAAAGTTCGCTATTTCTCAACCGGACGTCCGAATCACGTCAAATCAACTCCGATTTTTACCAAATTTCAAGAAAAGGACTTATATATCATAAAAACCTGTATCGAGCTTCGGAACCAAAATATGTGCCCGATACCAAAGGTTTCAAACATTAATTCATTTCATTAAAAATCCAACAAAACAATTTTCTTTAAAAAATTGATTTCTAAGGCTAGGGACCTCAGAATTCAATTCCGAACATACGCCCAAGTCCAATATTTTACTGAGGACCTCCCAGGATCAACGGAACACAGATCCAGGTCCGTTCACTCAAAATGTTGAACCAAGTCAACTAAAACTAAATTTTTAAATTCCAAAAATTATTATTTCTCATGTTTTCACATAAAAGCTTTCCGGTTTAACGTCGGACTGTGCACGCAAATTGAGGTAAATAAAATTAATCTTTTTAGGCATTTCTAATCTTAATTTCATTACGTTTGTATTTTGAGACATGCTTAGACCTGATTTGAGCTAGTTAATTTCTTTTTAAGTCTGCCTAGCCTATGTGTTATTGATGTTTAGAACCTTTGCACTTTAGCCATCTCTTTAGTGTTTAAATTTGCTATTACCCTGTTACTTGAACATGCTTTCATATCCCCTTTTATGGATTAGTTGACTAAGCATGAATGTATTCACTAAGTATCTAGCATAAGTCTGTTTCTGAACTTGATGTGATAACATGTATCATGTTTGATACTGTATGTTTCTACCATGTCTTGACTCCCCAATAGTTGCCTTAATTTGTTCTCATTATGTTAAGTTCTGATGCCAATTGATATGATTCCTTCTTCTGACATTGGCATTCTACACTTAGCATAATCTAAACCTCTTTTTTTTACTATAAGTCTGTGTACATCAATCCTGCAAACTTGTTTAGTGACATGTGCATCCTGTGTTGAATCTATTCTTTTGAAACTTTGCTAAAATCTGTTCTTAAAACCCAAGCATGTTCTATTACTTGTTTTTTATGTGCTTAATTTGATCATGTTTGTATCCTCCAGTGTTGTCCCTTAACCCCATTCTATTCTTTTACTACTTGGTCTCTTTGAGTTCTTATTTCTTAACCGGTTGAAAGCCAAGGCTACTTAGGTTCTGTCCATTGACCTGTCTAGTGTGAGCACTGCTCAGGGTTCATTTGAGACCCTTGTGTACTCTGACACATTAGGACTTGGTCCCTAGTTATTCTCTGAATCTCTCCTATTAACCTCCCTAGTGTGAGCACTGCCCTGGGTTCTTGAAGACCTTGGGAACTCTGACACACTAGGGTCTTGGTTATATATGCTCAACTCTGTTTCCTACCTACTGGGTGAATCAATTGATTTAGGTTTGCCTTATGTCAATGAAGATGTAATTTCTAGGTTGTTGTGAGCCATGTGAATAAAGTCCTGGCTTGGCTTGGTATGTCTTTGGGCCTGCTATAGGCACCCTATAGTTATTCTACTTTGTAATTTATTCCACTCGTTTTAGTTCTGTAATAATTCTTGTAATAATATTTGGGGTATTAGTATATTGGGAAAGGGGATTTAGCTTAAGACTTCATTGAAATGGGTAGAAATCCTGCTTATAGGTTCTCTACTTAGCTCAAATGTGTTACTATGCTCAAATATGTTCAGTTATTATGTGTTAGAAATCCTGCATATAGGTTCTTTACTTAGCTCAAATGTGTTATTATGCTTAAACATGTTCAGTTATTATGTATTAGAAATCCTGCTTATAGGTTCTCTATCTGGTTCAAATGTGTTCTGCTTTTACCTGTTAGAAACCTTGCCTATAGGAGGTTAAGTGGTTAATATTTCAATGTGCACATGCATTAGGCTGTATAGGATTATGTTGATGTTGATTTACATGCTACCTAATATATAAATTTAAATGTCATGCCTAGAGGATCTAAAAAATCAGTCCAATTATAACTATAGAAATCATGCCTATAGGGTCTAATATCAGTCTTAATTATTGCTCTGCTCGTTTCTTTCAAGTGCATTCAACACTGTGCTCATTATCATTATTAGAAACCACGCCTATAGGACTCTATTAAGCAGTTCTGTGATTAACATTATTAGTTACTGCGCGAATCACTTAGAATCATGCATATAGGCTTAATCTCGTATACTCGCAATCAGTAGGCAACTGCGTAGGCTTTTAGAAATTGTGTTAAGGAAAATGGCTTTTACATATGAAACTGCCTGCTTATTAAAATTCAGAATCACATAGAGATCCTGCCTATAGGATTTTTCAGCCTTAACTTGTTTAAAATCTGCAACTGTCAATGTTAATTAGTTTGCGTCCATTTATTGTCTAAGTGCGGAGGCCAACTTGAGCCCTTATTTGCTTATACATGAAAGTCTAAATTATTTTTGTGTGTCCACTAGATTTATCTTTTTTGAGAAACCTAAGTTAACTCTGGAACCACCCCGAGATAGAGGTCCAAATGCCTCCTGGACCATATATGTGGGACGGGTAGTGCATGCCTAGGGTACGATTTAGAATCAACTAATGCGCTTTAGGTAAACAACTTAAAGATAGTAATCGGGTAGCAGGAGATGATAGTCTGTGCACGCTGAATAATATGAGTAACAACACACCTCGAGGGAGTTAAAAAGTATTATTTATGTTGCACGGGGTGATCCTTTGACTAAAAAATGTAGGACCCCCCATCTTTATTTTAAATCAATCATTTGTTTATTTGCCTAATTTTGTCCTTCCTCTTTTTGCTTAGACTAATTCATATAATTTTATTTCGACCGGGATCCATAGTTGTGGACCTCGAGGAGTGCCTAACACCTTCTCCTCGAGGTAATTTGAGCCCTTACCCGATCTTTGGTGACGCAAACCGGTTAAACCTGAGTTATTTGCAAATAGGTGCCCTAACGCATCCCAAACCCGTTAGGTGGCGACTCTCTTTTAACATTCTTCCTTAAAAGAGTTGTCACGTGTCGAAACCCGATTTCGCGAGAAAAAGGGGTGCGACATATAATAAAAAAATCGTTCAGGGTACGCGCATCGCACGAGTCCTATCTCAATGAATGTTTGAGTTATTAAATAAAATTATAAGTTCCTAACAATAGTCACTAATATTGGCATTGTACGTATAACTAACTTAATTAAGAAAAAATGTCTCATAGAAATCCTCAATCACTAGTTAATAATTCAATTTAAAATTTATGCTACTTTTTTAATAAATAAAGTTAGTACGCTTCCTTTTCAGTTTCAGTAGTACACATAGTCATTGGAAACATAAATAGTGGATAGAATTTCACAAATATAGCAAACAACTAATAATCCATGAATTTCATATGAATACAAAATCAAAGTGCCCTGACAATGAGAAAAGACATTCAAAGAGAATACTTAAGTAAGCTAGTAAAATACACCTGAATATGACTCATAATTATATTTGAAAGAGTATATTTAGTTTCGGTATATCATTATTCAAGTGAAATTAGTATTTAAATAATTCTAATATTGATTAACTCCATTTGTCATTACATTTGAAAATAATTAGTTTTATTACAATTCTAAAAGTTATTTTTAAAAGGTAAAATGACCGATAGACATTCCGATTGGAAAACACGTATTTCTTCTTAATTTGAAGGGCATATATTTTGAAAAAATCATATTAAAATTATAGTAATTCCTATAACATGATATTGAATCTAAAATGATTGATATATCTGTTGTTTGGTAATTAAATTCTAATATTTATTATATATTTTTATTATGATTCTTTAAAAGTCTATATATAAAAAATAATTATATTTTTTTAGAGATTTAGAATAAGGAGTGTCGTCATATAGTTTTTAGAAGAAACTGGTTCACACGTTAAAAAAAATGAGCACATATATTTTATATTAATTTGAAGGGCATATCCTTTGGGGTAAGCTTACAAAAGTCTTATGGAGGGAGGGGGGAGGGGAAAGGCTTGGGCCTACCTATCCCGATAGGACCCCATAAAAGAACGGGAGCTGTTGAGAGGTTCCATATTGCCGAGACGAAGGACAGCACTTCTGTACGTGATCGTAGTATGTCACGTCGTCTCGTCCCCGCTGCATCGAAGAGTACCTATGCACTATGTTCCGGTTCACTGATAAGGAAGATAGCGTTGGGGTGGGGGTCTACGATGTGATACTAAAGTATGACCGGGGGAGATACATGCTAACTATGGGTAGGAAGCAGGAACCATTATGTAAAAAATTTCGGGTGGTTACAGATCTCTTATACTACCATCGATCGACAGAGCGGAACGACCAGAAAAAGAAGTTAAGTTAGAAAGTCGTATGATAGGTGGTAACTATCTTGTACGGTTCGGGGGGTAATCGGCGTAGAGTCGAGTTTACGCTCTTTCCTCCTCTTTCGATAAACTTTTCATAGTTGTAGTCGTACTCAAGTACCCTTGCAGGGGAATCCACTTCTGAGATGGAGAGAATAAATTATAATCATTTTTGTGACATAATATTAAATCTGACATGACCGATATCGTTATATATTTATATTATAATTCTTCAAACAATCATCAAATTAACACTAACTAAAAAAAATTATATCTTTCTTTTAGAGTTATTCGAATGAACGGCTAGGTCATATAGTTTCAATGGAAAAAATTAATAATTAAGTAACAATTTAAGGTTTAAAACTGACGAATGTGTATCTTACAACCAATAACTTATTACGTATACAAAAAACTATAGAGGGTCATTTATTGGAATAGATGAAAAATAAAAATAATAATAAAAGTCAATTTATTTTGAATACTTATTATTTCATTCTTATTTCTTTTATTTTGAATTTTAACCAAGTTAATTTTTAATAGTATATTATAATTTATTCGATTTTAATTTTTAATTTCTTTCAACATCGGTGGTTTTTTTGTGATGACCCAAAGGGTCATCTTATGAATTAAGACTCCATTTCGGGATCATTAGCTTTCAATAGATTAATTTTAATTACCTTGATTTGCATGCGCAGTTCGGACGTGAATTCGGAAAAGTTTTTATGTGAAAATATATGAAATAATAATTTTTAGAGTTTAAAATTTTGATTTTTTATTGAATTTGGTCAATATTTTGAGTAAACGGACCCGAACCGTGTTTCGATGGTCCCGAAAAGTCCGTAGTTAAATATGGGACTTGAACGTATGCCCGGAATTGGATTCCGAGGTCCCTAGCTTGAGAAATTAATTTTTGATGAAAATTGTTATACTGGTTTTTAAAGGAAATAAAGAAATGAATTAATGTTTTAACTCATTGGTATCGGGCCCGTATTTTGGTTCCGGAGTCCGGTACAGGTTTGTTATAGTGTTTAAGTACTATCAGTGAAATTTGGTAGAAATCGGAGTTCATTTGACGTGATTCGGACATTCGTTTGAGAAAATAGTGAAGTTGAAGTGTTCTTGAGAAAATCATGAGCTTTGAGGTTAAATTTATAGTTTTAGATGTAATTTTTGTGATTTGATTGCACAAGCAAGTCCATATGATGTTTTTAGACTTGCGTGCGTGTTTGGTTTAGAACCCCGAGGAATCGGGTGAGTTTCGGGTAGTCTTCGGGATGTTTTGAGCTTGTAAAAGTCTGTTGTTTTGCTGCTACTGATGCACTGGTGCGTTCCTCTTCGTGATCGCGAAGCCTCTCCCGTGATCGCGAAGAGTAAAATGTACTGGGGTCATTTTTTTCTTCGTGAACGCGAAGTCATAGACGCGAGCGCGAAGCACTAGTGGGATACCCTTCGCGAACGCGAGCTGACTTACGCGAGCACGATGAATGCCTGTCCAGCGGCTTAATAACAGGACTTAAAACGGGCATAAGCTATTTTTCTCATATTTTCATACTAAGAAGACCTAGAGGCGATTTTCATCATACAAGTTCTTCCCTAAAGTGTTGGTAAACGATTCTAAACTATTTTCTTTCGATTACCCATTGTTTTTCATCACTTTTCAATCAAAAATCAAGGGTTTTCATGATAGAAATTGGGGTTTTGGGTAGAATTAGAGAATTTTGTATAAATGGAATTTTGACCTCGAATTGGTGTCGGCTTTCGAAACTAATTACACATTCGGGCTCGGGGTGAATGGATAAACGGAATTTGGTCCGAACCTCGAGTTTGGACCAAGCGGGCCCGGGGTCGGTTTTTAACTTTTTTGGGGAATTTAGGTCATGAAAAGTTGGTATTAGAGCACTAGGTTTCCTAGGTCTCATAATTCACGAACAAGCTTAATAGAGTCTGAGGGATCGGTATGGAGACGTCTGTAGTTATCTCTCAGAGGCTATAAAGTTAGGAACAAACTCATTGTATTTCTATTCTGTCGTGTGATTCTTATTATCTCAAATACTAATTGAAATCTTCTATTCTCTCACAGATGGAGAGAACACGTGCTTCTTCTTCCGCTGATCAACAATCAGGTCCTCCAGTAGCAGCAGCTCCTACAAGGGGCAGAGGCCGAGGCCATGCAAGAGGCCGAGGCAGGGGCAGGACTCAGCCCATTTCTCAGGCAGCAGCCCCAGCTGTGGAGCCTTAGATAGAGATATATGAGGGGGCTCCAGCTCAAATCGTTCCCGCGGGACCAGCTCAAGTCCCAGAGGGGTTTATTGCTACCCCGATGCTTCGGGATGCTTTGGCCCGATTAGTGGGCCTTATGGAGAGTGTAGCCCAGACTGGCACTCCCCGTGGAAATAGATGTATATCAGGTTGGAGGAGGGGTCCAGACTCCTGTTACCCACACTCCTGAGAACTCCTCAGATACATACCCCAGCAGCCAATCCAGTTGGGGTAGTTCAGCCAGTTGCTGCAGCACCACTTGTTGATGGGACTGTTATGTCCTCCAATCCTTTGTGCAGACTGGACAGGTTTATCAAGCTTTTCCCTGTTCATTTCAGTGGTTCTACTTCAGAGGATCCTCAGGAATACCTTGATAGTTATCATGAGGTTCTACGGAACGTGGGTATTTTGGAGACCAATGGGGTCGACTTTTCTGCTTTTCAAATGACTGGTACCGCCAAGAAATGATGGAGGGATTATTTGTTGACTAGACCAGCTGGGTCACCTGCTCTGACTTGGGATCAGTTTTCACACCTCTTTTTGGAGAAGTTTTTGCCTATCACTACTAGGGAGGAGAATCGTTGTTAGTTTGAGCGTCTCCACCAGGGCAGCATGATTGTTACCCAGTATGAGACTCGCTTTGTGGATTTGGCTCGACATGTTATTTTTTTGTTACCTATAGAGAGAGAGAGAGGGTCAGGAGATTTATTGAGGGACTTGCTGTAACGACCCGACCGGTCATTTTGAGCAGCTTCATTTTAGGTATTATGACTTGTAGGCATGGTCGGAACTGAATTTCGGGAAGTTCGGAATCGAATTGGAAGAAAGTTCTCATTTCGAAAGCCTTAAGTTGGAAGAATTGATTAAGATTGAAGTTTTGAGTAAATGACCTCAGAATCATTATTTGAAGCCAGCAGGTTCGTATGATGATTTCGGACTTGGACGTGTTCGGAGCGGGTTTTGGATGACCCGGGAGCGTTTTGGCGCATATTGTGGAAGTTAGTATTTTGGAAGAAATTTCATAACTCTGGTTTGAAGTGCATTTCAGTGTTATTGATGTCCATTTGGGATTCCGAATCACCAAATAGCTCTGTATGGTGATTCTGGAGTTAGGAGCGCGATCGGAAGTGAATTCGGAGGTCCATAGGTCAATTTGGAGTCATTTGGCTAAGTTAGAAATTTGAAGGTTTTTAAGAAGTTCATCCGGAAGGGGAAATTTTGATATCGGGGTCGGATTCTGATTCCGTGGAGCAGATCCGTAATGTTGAATGTGACTTGTGTGCAAAATTTGGGGTCAATCGGACGTGATTTGATTGGTTTCGGCATCGAATGTAAAAGTTGGAAATTCCAAAGTTCATAAACATTGAATTGTGATGTGATCCATTGTTTCGATGTTATTTGATGTGATTTGAGGCCTCGAGCAGGTCCGCATTATGTTTTGGAAAAGGGTGGTGTGATTGGATGGGGTCCCGGGGGCCTCGAGTGGATTCCGGGTGGTTAACAGATCGAATTTGGAGTTGAGGAAGGGCTTAAGCATCTGGTGTCTGGTGCGACCGCACCTGCGCAATAAGGGCCGCAGGTGCGGTTTTGGCGTCGCAGATGCGGAATTTGGTGGGCTTGGCTGGGGGCGCAGGTGCGGAGCTGGCTGGAAAGGAGGAAGTCGCAGGTGCGGGTGCTTGAGCGCACCTGCGGGCGCGCAGGTGCGAGGCTGGAGGCCGCAGGTGCGGAGGTCGGGTCTGGGCAGTGTGTATTTTAAAATCGAGGCCTTGGCTCATTTACACTTCATTTCTTCGATGGAAGGCGATTTTGGAGCGATTTTGTAGTGGTATTTTCGGCTCTTCCATAAGGTAAGTGATTTCTTCCTATCTTGAGTTAAATACTTGGATTATGCATGGATTAGAGAAGAAAAATTTGTAGAAATTTGGGGTTTTGGTGGGAATACCTAGAATTGGTATTTTGGATTTTTCCACGAATTTGGGCATGAAATTGAAAGAGAATTATATATTTGAATTCGTAAAGTTATGGGTAATCTTCATCTTCGAAAAATTTTGAAATCCGGGCACGTGGGTAATTTTGTCAACTTTCCAAGCGGGGTTGGAAATTTATATAAATTGAATTGTTATAAGTATTAGAGTACATTTTCATTGGTTTGCCCGTTATTTAGATAGTTTTGGGCGTGGTGCATCCATTTGAGCTGTCGGAAGGGCTTGGAGGCTGGTTATGAATCTTCGAAATGAAGTAAGTCTCCTTTCTAACCTTGTAAGAGGGAATTGTCCCCATAGGTGAAATAATAAAATATGTGCTACTGTGTGTTGGGGCTACGTACGTACGAGGTGACGAGAGTCCGTGCGTAGCTACTATTATGCTTGTGTCCGGGTATAGCACCTAAAAGCATGTTTTATTTGCCGTACTTGTAACTTTACTGACTTAAAAATGTTTAAACCTTATCGAACTCGACAAATGAATTTCTAGAAAAGATTTAATACCATCATTATGACCATTAAAAGAGAAATTGTCATTTTCTTGGGTAATTGTTTTCCCGATATAGTCGGGGTGGACTGTTTGAATGTGTATGCTTATGTGTGACCGCTTCACAATTTATATTCCGCGAGCGGGGTGATTTTTTTCACTACTCTCATGGGAGCGGGCCGCACGCCAAGGCAGGTTAATAGATGCATCTATGGTTTGTGTCGTTCGACCCTCGGCATTTCCTGCGCATGATATTTGTTGGATACCATCTGTGATTTGAACTATTTAATTGTCTTAAGATATGAGTGGTTAACTGATATCATAGAAACTGGGATTTATAATTTATGGAAGAAGTTATCCTTTCCTGCTGTTTTATGTTATTTGATAGTAACATCCATGTTTAACATCACACTTGATTATATTAATTTGACCTCTAGTAAGTGTCAAAGTCGACCTCTCGTCACTACCTCTTCGAGGTTAGGCAGGATACTTACTGGGTACACGTTATTTTCGTACTCATGCTACACTTGCTGTGCATTTTGTTGCACAGGTACATGTATATCTAGTGGCCCCGCTTGGCGTCGTGGCACGGTTGATATAGGGACTTGGGTGAGCTACACCTCTCGAGACGACCCGCAGCCACCAGAATCTCCTTCAGCGTATTGAGTTGTACTTTATTTATTGTCCCGGTTGAATTCTGGAAGGTTATTGTATTTCATTTGGTTTTTCTTAGAAATTGCTCATGCACTTGCGACACCGGGTTCTGGGATAATTTTGGGATGTACTTGTTAATTGAAGTGTTAAAACCTTGTTATTTACTCAGTAAATTTTTATCGATTTTCATATAATGAAATGAAAAAGTAACGATTTCAAAATAATAAAATAGGAACTTAATTAACTAATGAGTGTTGGCTTGCCTGATTGTGGTGTCCGGCGCCATCACGACCTTAATGCAGTTTTGGGTCGTGACACTTGCTCAACCCATCAGGTTGCAGATGTCTAAGGAGACCGGGAGCGAGATTTCCTTTCAGGATGCGATCAATGTGGCCAGGAGAGTTGAGATGGTTCTCAGATTGGGAGGTCAGGGGTCAAACAAGAGACCTCGCCATTCGGTGGATTCAGCGGTGCCTCATCTGGAGGCGGGGTTTCTTTCATAGAGCCATTCTTCCAGGCTATTTCATTCAGCACTTTAGGCATCTCATGGTACCTCAGGTTCTCATATACCTCCTTCTGGTTAGCTAGTCTATAGTGCAACATCAGCTCCTATCAGAGCACCTCCTCTATAGAGTTATTATCGTGGTCAGCCGGCTCGTCAGGGTCAGCCTTAGTATCAGGAGGGATGCTTTGAGTGTGGTGAATATGGGCATATTCGGAGAGCTTGTCCGAGATTTTTGGGTAATCAGCTTCAGTACTAGAGTTCTCGTACCATAGTTCTGGCACCAGCTGCAGCACCAGCTGCCCAGCCAGCCACGGGTAGGGGTCAGGTAGCTAGAGGTAGGGGCCAGATTGTTAGAGGTGGAGGCCATCGGGATAGAGGTGGAGGTCCGCCTGTAAGAGGTCGTCCCAGAGACATGGTTCAGGGTGGTGGGGCCCAGCCTCAATTGTTTGCATTTTCGGCCAGACCTGAGGCGGAGTCATCTGATGTTGTTATCATAGGTACCATTTCAGGTTGTAATAGAGATGCTTCATTCCTGTTTGATCCGGGGTCTACTTACTCTTATTTGTCATCTTATTTTGCTTCGTATTTGGTTGTGCCCCGCGATTCCTTGAGTGTACCTATTTATTTGTCTACGCCCGTGGGAGATGCTATTGTTGTAGATCGTGTGTATCATTCGTGTGTGGTCGTTATTGAGGGTCTTGAAACCAGTGTGGACCTTTTGATTCCTGACATGGTTGATTTTGATGTCATATTAGGCATGGATTGATTGTCACCTTATTATGCCATCTTGGATTGTTACGCCAAGACAGTTACATTAGCTTTCCCAGGGTTACCTCGATTAGAGTGGAAAGGGACTCCTGGTCACTCTCCCAGCAGGTTGATTTCTTATGCCAAGGCTCGTCGCATGGTGGAGAAGGGTTGTTTGGCTTATTTGGCTCATGTTCGTGATTCTAATGCAGAGGCTTCTTCTATATATTCAGTTCCTGTTGTTCATGAGTTTCCCGATGTATTTTCTATAGACCTGCCGAGGATGCCACCCGACAGGGATATCAATTTTTGCATTGATGTGGCTCCGGGCACTCAGTCCATTTCTATTCCTCCATACTGGATGGCCCCACCAGAATTGAAAAAATTGAAAGAACAGTTGCAAGACTTTCTTGATAAGGGCTTCATTAGACCTAGTGTCTCGCCCTGGGGTGCACCGGTTTTGTTCGTGAAGAAGAAGGACGGATCGATGAGAACGTGTATAGATCACCGACAGTTGAACGAATTACTATCAAGAATAAGTATCCATTGCCGAGAATTGATGATTTATTTGATTAGCTTCAGGGTGCTAGGGTGTTTTCAAAAATTGATTTGAGATCGGGCTACTATCAGTTGAAGATTAGGGCATCTGATGTCCCTAGGACAGCCTTTCGGACAAGGTATGGGCACTATGAATTTCCGGTTATGTCTTTTGGCTTCACTAATGCCCTGGCAGCATTTATGGACTTGATGAATTGGTTTTTCAAGCCTTATCTGTATTCCTTCGTAATTGTGCTCATTGACGATATTCTAATATACTCCCGCAGTCGGGAGGAGCATGAGCAGCACCTCCGGATAGCGCTCCAGACTTTGAGGGATAGTTAGTTGTATGCTAAATTTTCAAAGTGCGAGTTCTGGTTGGATTCAGTAGCCTTATTGGGTCACGTCATCTCAACAGAGGGTATTCAGGTAGATCCTAAGAAGATAGGGGCAGTCAAGAACTGTCCTAGACCCACTTCAGCCACGGAAATCAGGAGCTTCTTGGGTTTGGCGGGTTACTACCGTCGTTTTGTGAAGGGGTTCTCATCTATAGCAGTCCCAATGACTAAATTGACTCAGAAAGGTGCCCCATTCAAATGGTCAGACGAGTGTGAGGTAAGATTTCAGAAGCTCAATACAACCTTAACTTTAGCACCAGTGTTGGTGTTACCATCAGGTTTAGGATCTTTCACGGTATATTGTGATGCCTCCTGTATTGGACTCGGAGCGATATTGATGCAGGAAGGCAGAGTGATTGCATATGCGTCTCGGCAGTTAAAGGTTCATGAGGAGAATTATCATGTTCATGATTTAGAGTTGGCAGCCATTGTTCACGCACTGAAGATTTGGAGGCACTATCTTTATGGTGTGCCGTGTGAGGTTTTCACGGATCATCGCAGCCTTCAGTACTTGTTCAAGAAAAATTATCTTAATTTGAGGCAGAGGAGATGATTATAGTTATTGAAATATTATGACGTCACTATGTTGTATCATCCATGGAAGGCCAATGTGTTGGTTGATGTACTGAGTAGGAAGGCAGTGAGTATGGGCAGCCTTGCATTCATTCCAGTCGGTGAAAGACCGTTAGCTTCAGATATTCAGACTTTGGCTAATCAGTTCGTGAGGTTAGATATTTCGCTCATTCGTGTTCTAGCTTGTACGATCGCTCGATCTTCTTTATTTGAGTGTATCAGAGATCGGCAGGATGACGATCCGCATTTGATGGTCCTTAGGGACACAATTCGGCACGGTGGTGCCAAGCATGTTACGGTTAGAGATGACGGTGTATTAAGGATGCAGGGTAGAGTGTGCGTGCCTAATGTAGATGGGATTCGTGAGTTGATTCTCGAGGAGGCTCACAATTCTAAGTATTTTATACACCCGGGTGCTTCGAAGATGTACCAGGACCTGCGGCAGCATTATTGGTGGCGAAAGATGAAGAAGGACATTGTTGCTTATGTGTCTCGTTGCCTGAATTATCAACAGGTGAAGTATGAGCATCAGAGACCGGGTGGTTTGCTCCAGCAGATTGAGATTCCTGAGTGGAAGTGGGAGTATATCACTATGGACTTCGTTGTTGGACTCCCACGGACTCAGAACAAGTTTGACGCCATTTGGGTTATTGTGGATAGGCTGACTAAATCAGCACACTTCATTCTGGTGGCAAGTACTTATACTTCGGAGCGGTTGGCAGAGATATATATTCGATAGATTGTTTGCCTTCACAGTTTGCTTGTGTCTATCATTTCTGATCGGGGTATGCAGTTTACCTCGCACTTTTGGAGGGGCAGTTCAGCGTGAGTTGGGTACACGGGTTGAGTTGAGCATAGCATTTCATCCTCAGATAGACAGGCAGTCCGTGCGTACTATTCAGATCTTGGAGGATATGCTCCACGCTTGTGTTATTGACTTTGGAGGTTCTTAGGATAAAGTCTTGCCGTTAGCGGAGTTTGCCTACAATAATAGCTACCAGTCGAGCATTCAGATGGCTCTCTATGAGGCATTATATGGTAGACGGTGCAGATCGCCAGTTGGATGGTTTGAGCCGGGAGAGGCTCAGTTATTGAGTACAGACTTAGTTTAGGAGGACTTGGACAAGGTCAATATTATACAGGATTGACTTCGTACAGATCAGTCCAGGCAGAAGAGTTATGCCGACCGTAAAGTTCGTGATGTGGCCTTCATGGTTAGAGAGAGGGTATTACTTCGGGTATCACCCATGAAGGGTGTTATGAGATTTGGGAAGAAGGGCAAGTTGAGCCCTAGGTATATCGGGAAATTTGAGATTCTCGAGAGAGTGGGGAAGGTAGCTTATAGACTTTCCTTGCCTCTAGGGTTATCCTCAGTTCATCCGGTATTCCATGTGTCTATGCTCCGAAAATATCATGGTGACCCGTCCCACGTGTTAGATTTCAGCACCATCCAATTAGACAAGGATTTGACTTATGAGGAGGAGCACGTAGCCATTTTAGACCGGCAGGTTCGTTAGTTGAGGTCAAAGAGTTACCATTCAGTTCGAGTGCAGTGGAAAGCTCAGCCTGTCGAGGCAGCTACTTGGGAATCCCAGTCGGACATGCGGAGTAAATATCCACACTTGTTCACCAGTTCAGGTACTTTTCTATGTCCGTTCGAGGACGAATATTGTTTTATAGGTGGAGATTGTGATGACCCAATTAAGACTCCATTTGGGACTCATTAGCCTTAAAAAGATTAATTTTAATTACCTTGATTTGCGTGCGCAGTCCGGGCGTGAATCCGAAAAAAGCTTTTATGTGAAAATATATGAAATAATAATTTTAAAAGTTTAAAATTTTGATTTTTTGTTAACTTAGATTAACATTTTGAGTAAACGGACCCGGACCCATGTTCCGACTAAAGGTGTTCAACGATCGGGCTGGGACGGGTTGAACACAAAACGTCAGCCCGTTCAGTAACGAACCGGGTTGTTAACGGGCTGGGGATATCGGGCTGGTGGAAGGCTGGGATTTTTTGGGTTATATTGGGCCCGTATAGGTTCAGTCTTAACAGGCTCGGGCGGGCCGGGCTAATATTTTTTTTTAAATTATATTATATTTTTCTTATTCAATGTTATTGATAGTTAAGTGTTTGAAAACTTTTAAGGCTTAGAATTAAAGCTTAGAATTAAACTTTGAAGTTTAAACTTTAAAGTTTAAAGATTTAAATTTGAATTTTTAAATTTGAAAATTGAAAATTAAAAGTAAGTGGCTACAAAAAATTATTTAATAAGACTAGTAGGCAATCACGATATGTAAGTAACTGTGATATTTTTATTGAATAATATATAATACTTCAAATTAATTTGCAAGTTCTTTTTTGATTTTTTTAATTTTTGAACTTGCAAATTAAAATCTTACAACAATTATAAAAAATAAAAAAATAGTACATCATATGTTTTGCATCATTTTTGTAAGTTCTTCCATGTCAACATGAGGTCTTGGTTTCTGGCATTGGTTGAATCGCTACCATAAACCATTATATCTCCAATTTCTTGGTCCTCCGCTTCATCTACCTCGTCACGCCCTTGATTTCACCGTTCTGATCTTATCCAATCTCTGAAGCACACTAGAATTTCCAAAGCGTTGCTGCCCAATGAATGACGGGTATCTCCTAGTTGTTGCCTTGCTTGGCTAAATGCGCTCTCTGATGCGACTCTTGAAATAGGCACATTTAGCACGTCTCGAGCCATGGCCAAAAGAACAGGAAATTGATATGAGTTGCTCCTCCACCAACCCAGCGGTAGAAAATCCTTTGTGAGGGGCTCCGGTGACTTTTGCAAGTAGAATTGGAGTTCATCAATATTCCGACTACTGGTTTGTTGATGCTCTCCTAGTGTAGACCAAATCAAATAATCTTGAACACCATCATCATCATCCAAAGTTGTTCCAGATGTTGAAGTATTACTTGAAGGAATATTTGCATCTACAACCGAAGAAGCATCAACAATGTTAGCATAATAATTATATAAAGTTTGTAAATTTATGTGTAGATCAGAAATACAAGTGTCAATATCCGGAGTTTCAGTTGGTCCAATATCCATATAAGTATATAAAGCACTGACTAATTGGCGACACTTTATCATTTTGATAGTAGGGTTTAAAATAGCACCAATTAGGTAAATATATGGAATTTGGTAGAAATTATTTTTTATACTTATCTAGCATAAATTCAACAACAGAAGTATATCCTTCTTTCTTCTTCAAATTATGTAGTAAAAGAGAAATTTCAGCAATATGAACTAAACCATTCGCAATAGTAGGATAATAAGCTCCAGAAAACTCAAGTGTAGCCACATAAAATTTTTGTAAAAATTTTACAATATCTTCAATGACATCCCAAATTCTAGATGTTAACAAACGGCTAGGATCCGTACAATGAGAATTAGCAACTTCAGTTATAGGCATTCTATATTTATAACATCTTAGGAATAAATAAGTATAATTACACATAGTAACTATTTCTTCAGGCGTGAGTCTTGGTTTTAGTCCATAGTGTACATATTTTTCCTTAAATGCATTTAATCTAGCACTTCTATTATTTCCTTGAATTACACCAACAGCTCTCCTAACTAAAGTGATTTCATATCTAAATAATTCAAGGTCACTCTTCACAATCAAGTTATAAATATGACATGCACATCTAACATGAAATATCTTAGGAAGTAATGGGTGTAGATGTAATTTTAATATTGTAATAGCAGCATTGTTAGAAGCATAATCAAATGACATACACAACTTTTTTTGCAAGATTATAAAATATAGCAACTTCATGGATAGTATTACTTATAAATGCACCAGTATGACTTTGATCTTCATCATATTTAAAAGCAATAATATGTTTTCGCATACAAAAATTATCATCTATCCAATGGCATGTAATAGTCAAATAATCATTTCCATTTACAGCACGACCAATCAGAAGTAAGAGAAACTCTACAAGAAATACTGGCGAACAAACGTATATATGTCTGATATTGTCCATAAAGCCTAAAGATATCAGATCTACAAGTACTTATAGGAATACCTTTAAACAAAGGGTTATAAATTCTTTGAATATAAGTAACAAGATATGGTGAAGAAGCAAAACTAAAGGTTAAACAACCTAAAACAATCATTTTAGCTAATTCTTCCCGATCTTTCTTAATACCGTATTTACCCATTAACCCCCCAATGCTCGGGTTAAGTTTTTGTTGCCCACCTTCCTCAACTACTCCCCAATCAAGACTCATCTTCCATGTGCCTGCGAAGTTGACCCGTTCCCCCATTCTTACCGGGCTCATGTTTATAAACTTCCTTACATATTTTACATCTTACATAATTTTTCTCATTTTCTAGTCTGTCAGAAAAACTCCAACACTTACTTCTTAATCTTCGATTCTTCTTAATAGTGAGGGGAGGCTTACTTGTTCCACCTCTAATATTTTGAGTTTGACTAGCATTACCAGGTGTAGCTAGTGGTGTTTTATGATTATCAGGTGATTGAATATCATCTAAATCATCATCTATACCATAATTTTCTTGAAGTCGCTCATAATCTACATTTAAATTTTCGGGTGAACTTTCAGAAATATGTGTAAAGCTACTAGAAGAACCAAACACCACCTCTTGATCTTTTGAAAATTTTCTTACTACCACCTCTACTAGTGCAAGTTTTTTTGGCCGTTCTAAGTAAATTCATTATGTAATTTAAATTAAGAAATTAAATTAATAATTCTGAATAATAATACACCAAAGAAGAAAAAGAGATGGAACGAGTGTACCTGGACTCTGAATCACTAATTTTGATATAGAAACTCAAACTTCAATTTATAACTTGATACTTGATACCACAATTCACTTGAATTAGAATACTTGATAATAATAATTTTGTAATGGCTAAACTAAATGTTTGATGAAACTTGAAATAATGAGTAACTAAGAATTTAAGAGCAATAATCAATAATATCAAGAGAGAATTGAGAGAGAATTAGAGTAGTAAGAGAATAAATTGTGAGGAATAATGAAGAATAACGGGGGCTATTTATAGTTTTTAAAAGGTTAAAATTGTAATTTATCATATATTAGGGGTGGGGGGCTACTTTCTCAAAAGAGGTAGGACGAAATGGCTGTTTTTGCAAAAAATGGTTGTTGGCCAACGGTCATTTTTGAATTTAACCGTTGACAAAGGTGAGAAAATTTTTAAAAAAAACATTGGTGAGTTATCGGGCTGAATCAGGTTGTAGCCTGTTAAGAACCCGTTAAGAGCTTAGAGAGTCTGGTGCACCTATTTACAAAATGTGTACGTTTAAAATCCACTCCCCGCCCAACCCGTCCCAGCCCCCCTATTTTAGCTACATTAACGGGCTGAACCGGGCTGAACCGGGTTAAACCGGGTTGTTAACGGGTTAGCCCCGCCCGATTAACACCTATAGTTTTGACGGTGTCGAGAGGTACGCAGTAAAATATGGGACTTGGGTGTATGTCCGGAATTGAATTCCTAGGTCGCTTTAGAAATTAATTTTTGAAGAAATTTGTTATACTGGTTTTTAAAGGAAATAAAAAAAATGAATTAATGTTTGAACTCGTGGGTATCAGGGCCGTATTTTGGTTCTGGAGCCCGGTACAGGTTTACTATAATTTTTAAGTACTATCTGTGAAATTTTGTGGAAATCGGAGTTCATTTTATGTGATTTGGACGTCTGTTTGAGAAAATAGTGAAATTGAAATGTTATTGAGAAAATCATGAGTTTTGAGGTTAAATTCGTCGTTTTAGATATTATTTTTGTGATTTGATCGCACGAGCAAGTCCATATGATGTTTTTAGACTTGCGTGCGTGTTTAGAGCCCTTAGGGCTCGGGTGAGTTTCGGGTAGGCTTCGGGATGTTTTGAGCTTGTAAAGTCCGTCGTTTTGCTGCTACTGATGCACTGGTGCGTTCCTCTTCGCGATCGCGAAGCCTCTCCCGCGATCGCGAAGAGTAAAATGTACTGGGGTTCGTTTTGTTCTTCGCGAACGCGAAGCACTGGTGGGGTACCATTCGCAAACGCGAGCTGACTTACGCGAACGCGATGAGTAAATAGGCCTGGGGGAGGGTACTCGCACTTCTTCTACGTGAACGCGGCCACTGGGCCGCGATCGCGATGGCCATCTGAAGCAAAGATTTTCGAACGCTTTTGATCCCTCGCAAACGCGAAGGCCACTGGGCCGTAATTCTCCGCAATCGCGACAGGCCCATCGCGAACGCAATGAAGGTCTGTCCAGCGACTTAATAACAGAACTTAAAACGGGCAGAAGCTATTTTTCTCATATTTTCAAACTAAGAAGACCTAGAGGCGATTTTCATCATACAAGTTTTTTCCCAAAGTGTTGGTAAACGAATCTAAACTATTTTCTTTCGATTACCCATTGTTTTTCATCACTTTTCAATCAAAAATCAAGGATTTTCATGGTAGAAATTGGGGGTTTGGGTAGAATTAGAGAATTTTATAAAAATAGAATTTTGACCTCGAATTGGGGTCAAATTTCGAAACTAATTACATATTCAGGCTCGGGGGTGAATGGATAAACGGAATTTGGTCCGAGCCCAAAATTTGGACCAAGTGGGGCCGGGGTCGGTTTTAAACTTTTTTTAGGAATTTGGGTCGTGACAACTATAGTTTTGCATTAAAGTTAGTTCCTTTAGCACTAACTATGATTTAGATACGAGTCTGCTGGAGGTGAATTCGAAAGGAAAAGTTGTAATTGAGCAGTGTGGCCTGCGAAATTGAGGTAAGTGTTTGGCCTAACTTTGACTTGAGGGATTAGGAATCCTCGACTTAAATGCTATGTGAAATCGCATGTGTGTGGTGTATAGGTGAAGTGACGAGTATCTATGCACCACTAAATTATCTGTTTAGCATGTTCCCTTCCCGTTCCCAATTTATTATATGCCTGTCTTAATTGTTCCATAATTATTGATACTTCCATGTCTACTTGTTTTGGTCTACTTGTTGTTGTTAGAGATTATTTTCCCTTATTTGAAAGTATTTAGTTGTTCCTTAGCCTCATTGCGGTACATTAATGGTTGAGCTGGTTATCAGTATTTCATGATACATTTCGGTTGGTTTCGCTGTGTAGTAATAATTGGTGGAGTTACTTAATTGTACAGCTTTCCGTTACATTATTTGAGATATAAATGTTGTGAAGGATTTTGATCTAAATTGTGAACTCTTTATTTTAAATGATGAAATGTGACAGTCTGGTGGGAGCGGGTTGCACACCGCAACAAGGAGGAATAAGGGTGGACAGGTGGTATCGGGTTGCACGCCGCAACAGGAGGAATAATGGTGATATATTGATGAGAAATAAGGGTGGACAGGTAGGATCGGGTTGCATACTACAACAAGGAGTAATAAGGGAGAAGATTCATGTTTTTACTGGTTATATCATGAATACTGGAAATACTCACTGTTTTATTTTGTTGTTCCCATAATCTGTTTTCCCGTTATTTAAATTGTAACTTGGAAATTTTCGTAAGGATTGGTGATAGCTAAGACTTGGAAAGATAGTTGAGTTACCTAATTACTTACTGCAAATTATTGTTTATTTAGTTTAGTATTTCCTTCTTGCTTTATTAAACACTATATGCAGGTTATATTATAAATGTCACGTTGTAGCCTCGTCACCACCTCGTCGAGGTTAGGCTCGGCACTTACCAGTACATGTGGCCGGTTGTACTGATACTGCACTCTGCACTTCTTGTGCAGATCCAGGTTCCAAGCAGAGTTGATTTTCGAGTAGTAGTTGATCATTCGTATGGAGACACGAGGTAGATCTACTGGCGTCCGCAGATTCCTGGAGTCATCTCCACATTATTTTAGTTACTGTTTTTATTTCATTCAAAACAGATATATAGTTCCTTTCCACCAAATACTTGTATTATTCTTTAGTAGTTCGTGAATTGTGACTCCAGATCCTGGGTAGCCAAACATTTGTATTAGTTTCGAGTTTTGTTTCATTATTTCACACATTATTCTGGATTCATTTAATGGATAATATTAGACCTAGTATTATGTTTTAATTATTTTAAATGTTGAATCCCTCTAACATTGGCTTGTCTAGCAAGTATGGTGTTAGACGGCATCACGATCCCGAGGGTTGGGAATTTGGGTCGTGACACTTTTTTTTTATTGAAATGTATCTATTTAAGCCAAGATTTTTGTCAACCTGAAGATAGTTTTACTTGTATGATGAATTTGAAAAATAATGAAATTAATATTTTTTTTGCTAATTAGCTATTCCAAATACTAATTATTTATTTTCAGCAATAAAAGATATACATTATATTTTATTGATTTAAATTCTTAATATTAGCTCATACCAAATTTTAAATTTTAAATATTCAGTTATAATTATATTTTATCGAATAAAAATTCTTTTGACAAATTGTAAGAAAATCAAGACAATCAGTATATATTTAAATTATATATATATATATATATATATATTAAAATCCTCTATATCTTGATTCGTTGCTTCTATCGAGACTGTTTTTATTACATAATCTGGATTTATAATATCTAATTTACATAATATTTTATTATTTTTCCAGTGTTTTAAGGGTTTTTCTCCTATTATTTCTATTTTATCTAGAATTCTAATTATGCTGTCTAGATCCTTTTGGTTTTCTATTATTCTTATTCTTTATATATATATATATATATATATATATATATATTAGTATATAAAAAAGTTTCACTTAAATCAAAACATAAAACAAGTTACTCTGTTATCTTCCAAGAACGTCGTACGTCCTCTTCTTTTTTGATTGAATTCTCGGTATCTGCCCAAAGGGATAAACTTCTAAATACCAAGTGGTTACGTCTTATTTGGTTAGTATTTTTAATTTTTTCCTTTTCTTGTCATTTATATACTCCTATAATTTAAGTGTAAATATTTATATAAAATAAAATGATAATATTTTTGAAGTTCTAAATATTAAAAAAATTTCTACATAATCCAAATAAGGAAGAATGTAATATTTAAAATTTAGTTGATATGTCGTCCTAAATATTAGAAAAATAATTAAATGATTAATTCTACATATTAGGAAAATAATTAAATGGCTAATCCTACATATTAAGAAAATAATTAAATGAGTATTCCTACATATTAGAAAAATAACTAAATTATTACTTTATCCAATGTAAACTCTATTTTTAAAGGATAAAAAAAGCCAACATACATGAATACCTATACAAGCTCTGGCGAGCTTCAGTGCTTCAACGTTTACTGCATATATCTATATCATATGAAGACACACAAGCTCCCTACAAATTTATGTCCATAATTGATTCATCCTGTCTAGGGAAAAAGAGGACCAGAAATCTTTTAATAAAGAAAATTAAGATAAAATATAATTATGAAAACAATGGATGAGCAGGCCCCAGAGAAACAAAACTGACATTCAAGAATTTGAATATAGACAACAGATTAGTCAGCCAAAACCAGAAAAGCCCATGATCAACGTGACGCTACCTAATAAAGCCTCAAAATTCACTTGTGTCGACTGATAGTTGAGCAAAAGGCATGTGTCGAAACCAACTTCCCACGTAATTTCATCTGCAGCACCTCAATTGTTGCCTCCTACATGAAAATCAGCCATGAAACCTTCTATAAGGAGCTAAAATTACATTATCTTGCAAGAACAAGTTCTTTCATTCCCACTCTCAAATTCATCATCTGATTCACCATCATCACTGCAACCACAGTACATGAAAGTAAGCACAAAAGACTTGTATGCTTTGCACGATGAAAGAATCTGTATAAAACCGAACACAGGAAAGCAAGTGACTTTTCACCAGACGAGAGATTGACATATAACAAACACACAATATTTCAGGGAAAATTACACATGCATTCTTGTTCAAAGATGTAGGAAGTTTGTTATGAAAAAGACAGTCCTCAACCAAAAGTTTCTACTCTCACTATGAATCTGTAAGCACTTATTTTTGACAAGTATGAATCAGTAAGCACATTATGAATTTGTGGAATATAAGCAAATTCAGATGATCCACATATTTGTAAACTAATATTCTCATTTGCTTTACCTTGTCTTTAAAATTTGCAAGCAATTCTACTAATCCAAATAATAAAAATGAAATCAATTCAGACCTAAAGAGCTTTGCGGTGCCGGGGAAAATAAGAGAATATTTTTTTTTTTTTATAGCCCTAGGTGTCCGAGTCTCTTAGAGCCCCGACTAATTCCAGGGGTGCACAGGCCCTCGTCAAGGAAAAATCGTTTTAGTAACTGAATATACAATATGTTGTCTTATATGTGCTCAAGCAATTAACAAATCAGATTTGATTTTTGTCATGTAATCAAAAAGCCAAAACTCAAGCCCGCTGGAGTTGTTTCACATGTCTGAGAGAAACAGAAAATCATAGGTCTTAGATTGTGACAAAAAAAAACAAATAGTAAACCCATAAGTGTGCGGATGAGAAGGAAAAGTAGTCCTCAACCACAATAGAAGAAGATAAAATAACTTAAAATCTGATAAAACCCAGACTATTTGAGATACTATAACATGTAGTACTAATAAACAACTCTGATCTTATACTTCCAAATGTATAAATTCAGCATGAAATTCCTTTCTAACCAACCTCACTATCTGTTGAATTACATCCTAATTATTTACTGTTCCAACTGAAAACTACACGCTTGCCTCTTTTAGTATCGTTGCTACTGAAAACTACATGCTTACCTCTTTTAGTAGTGCCGTTAATCTAAGGCCCTTTCTCATAGTGGACAACTGATACAACTTTTTGGTTCTCAAGGCAACATCTCTTCTGTTCTACTTCTATCCCTTGTTTTTGGAAAGAAATGGAGTATCTACGGAATTAACAACAAACCAAGTAGATATCTTTTAGGGAGTCTGTTTCTCTTCTCCAGAATGTTTATTGCACGTGTAAAATTTTTGATGACTACAGGGCAGGATCATAACTTAGTCAATCAACA
Organism: Nicotiana knightiana; assembly: GCA_005239525.1. Taxonomy (NCBI): domain Eukaryota; kingdom Viridiplantae; phylum Streptophyta; class Magnoliopsida; order Solanales; family Solanaceae; genus Nicotiana; species Nicotiana knightiana. The sequence goes on along the minus strand of ML387254.1, from coordinate 18,351 downwards.
AATGTTGGATCCAAAAAAAAAAAACTGATTCTTGTGCTCTCCTAAAGACTTCTAAGATCACTAGCATAAAAAAGAAACAACAAACAAGAAGAGCAAAGGATTTGCTGCAATGGTAGAAAAGCAATACTTCGAGTTGCTAAACTTTAGATATGACATCTGGATAGTTAATGGCATCTATTCTGCATGTCCTTAAAAATTATTATCTCTAGCACCTTCTATATTTTACCACAATTGAACACAAGAAATTTTAAGCAAAAAGTAAATACAGGGAAAACAAAATTTGAATATGATAAGCAGTTTGCAGCATTGTGGGATATTATAGTTTATAAAGCTACAATGAAAGGCCCCACAGTCTTATCGAATGTATCTTGAGCCTTGAAACTGTAGTTCACAAGAATAATAGAAAGATGTTGCCACCTGCCGGATGTCAGAGCCATGAACCAGAACTTTTAATCCTATCACCAAATTAACATCATGCCAACTAGTTCAGGCACACAGCAATAAGTTGAATAAACATGTATTTAAGCACCTAAAACTTACTTAAGATATTTCAAGAACTTTTGAGGCAGTCAATTCATTTCACGATATATCAAATTCCCCATCTAACATGATACTCTTAGTTATTTTGAACAGCCATAAATACATATTTGGTACTAAAATCACTAAATCCATTTAAAGTTGGAATGAGATTAATCATTAGCAAAATAGTTTACAATGCGAAAGTAGAATGCAAAACAGCAAGAAACAAAATCAGATTAAACATGAGGAAACTGAAGCTCATACCTAGGCTCAAATTCCCTTATCTCAAAAAGCTCTCCTCCAGATGTGTCTGTCCACTGCACTTTCCTTTTCTCCATAGGATTGGGGGCATCATCAATCTTTTCAGAATCTGTGTCGCGTTCATTACCATTGCCACCAGAAACGGGTAAACTATTTGCTGGTTTCTTTAAGCTACTCCGAAGAGCAACCTTTGGCGAGATATGACTGTCTTCAATAATATTAACACAGTGCGTCTGATTGTTGTCCTTGTCAGAAGCAGGACAGCTAGGCAAGACTTCTGGCTGTTGGGTAGGTCCGACTTTAAGGGGAGATGGGCTCTCAAGTCCAGCGGCAGCGCGACCAAAGCATACAAAGGAGGCGCACCCGCGGACAACCCTGTTCTTCCCGGAAGCCAGCTGGAGGTCCGGATCAGTTTCTTGGTCCACCAACTGGTACTGGTTCCACGGTGCAACTCTCATGGGCTTCTCTTCGTTTTTCTGACCCAAGAGTAGAAGGGTCAGGCCCTTACTATATCCAGAAGCTGAAGACGAGAAGAAACCTCCTCCTTCTACTGCAAATAACATCAGTTCTGCTCATCTGGTCAACATGCAAATGCTTTTGTCTAGAGCTACTTCAACCTTTACAACAACTGCAGCCACCTGCCTCACACTGCCCATAACTGCTTGTCAGATTAGCAGTATATGAAATTTTGCACATAGGAGAAAAAAAAGGAACACGAAGAACACAACTGACTTAAACACCACTCATTCTATAACACATATAAGAATGTAGTACTCCTTCCTTTCCAATTTATACGACACAATTTCCATTTCTGGAAAGTCCCAAAATATTTGACATCATTCCATTTCTGCACAACTTCCACAGCCATCAAGAATTCATATTAATTTAACTATCAAATTTAAACTTTGATCATATATTTTGACTTTTAAACAAACTTTTCAACCATTACTCTAATATTTTCTTCCAGATTCACTAATACAATATATAAGTCAAATCACTTCTTAAGCTCCCTGCTCAGTCAAATACAGTCATAAAAATTCAAACCACGTAGTAATTTTTTCCACAAAATCGCCTAATAAAAAAATATATGCACATATGAACAAAAAGCTCTAGAATGAGTGCTCCTGATTGTTCCAACCGCAATAGATAACTGTCAAAAAGGATAACAGCTAAAATAATTTCAATTAAATTAATTTATATACAATTCTTCAACAAATGGATACAAAGCCGTTCATATTATGTCAAATCGAAGTCAAACCAGGTGGACGCTGAAGTCAACACTATATTGACACTACAGATCAACGGCGGAAGACTCCTAAAGTAAATTCAAAAAGAAAAAAAGTAAAATTATTAACAAAAAAACGAAACTACTCTCTGATTTTTTTTAAAAAGAAAAGGATTTGAGCCGTCAATGAACTAACTAGTTTGAATTTCAACATGAAAAAAAAACGAATCTACGAAAAAAAATGAGCAATAAAACGAGCAATATAAACATCTTAGTTAAATAGTCAAAGATCTAAAAACTCAAAAATCACAACAGAGCAAAGCAAATTCAACATTAACACTAGAAAACAAATTAAACGAAGTACAAAAATGAATTGAAAAATCGCACAGCGGCAGAAGAAAGATAAAAGTACTCACAGATCTGAGAGAAAATTTTCGGCAAGGACAACTTCACCGGAGCGGCGAATCAATCGGCGATCACTACAGAGATTGTACAAAGTGTATAATATCCGCGCTACGGCGAGAACAAAGGGTCCGAAAAATCGTGAGTCAGTGGAGAAAATCGCCGAGGAAATGAAGAGCTGAAAGATGAAGAAATAGCTTTATGCGCATATATATATATATATATATATATATATATATATTGTTACTACTGCTATTGAAGATAATAGTAATGGAGTAGTAGTATATTAGGAAATTGTACTCTTTTGGGGTCATTTGGTTGGAATATCATTTATACCGGTATAAGTTATGCTGGTATAAGTTATATTGGGATTATTGTTTATTCATTTGTTAGTATGTTGTATTAAGAATGACAATTGCATAATTTTTAAGAAGAAGGTATAAGTTATACCGGTGTTAATTACCCCACCTTCTATAAAGTATAATTTTTAAGAAGAAGGATAACTTATATCTTGTTTGCTAACCAAACAAGGTATTAAGATAGTATTAAATTTTTATATCACCCTTGTACCCTTCTTGTACCTCATATAAAACGACCCCTTTATGTGTAAATATTATTACTAAAATAGAAATAAAGTTGCTATTTTAGGTGACTAAATTAATGGTAAATAAGATAAGATAAAAAAGAAATGGAGATCGGGGATAGTGACTCTGTAGCGCATGATAGCGATGGGTCCATTTAGTAGTGGCAAAATAGCTAAATGAAAATAATTTTCAATTCATATTATCTATTAAAAATGAGCTAAATAATTAACTTTTTAAAAATACATCAAATATAGATAAGAACTATATTATTCACTTAGAAAATAGATAATTTGGTAATTAATGAGTTTAAATATTATATTTGTAATTCTTCAAATTGAGGGTTTCTCAAGTTTAGTAGAGTGTGAATTCTCCCAAAAGTAGAAGCCATGGATAATATGAATATTCATATTTCGGTTAATCGATTTTTTATCTATATTAAATATGGAGTTGGATCAGAGAATTTATCCGTTTTTGCATTACCCATTTTTTACCTACTCATATCCAACGGGATAATTTTGGACTTAGAAAACCAGTTGAAGCATTGCTGGTTCTAGTGTTTCGCACCTACGGATGGGGAGTCGCAGGTGCGGTGGAGGGCGTCGCAGGTGCGGTTTTGGTCAGGGGCAGCCAGGCTCGCAGGTGCAGACGGGATTCCGCAGGTGCGGAGCCGCAGATGCGGCCCAGTGATCGCAGGTGCAGCCCCAGTTCATTTTGTGAGTTTTTGCACCTGCGATGTATTTTCCGCAGGTATGGGACCCCGGTGCGGTCCAATGAGTCGCAGGTGCGAAATTGCTGGGCTGTTTATACAAAATCCGAGTGTTTGAATTCATATTTTCTAAAACAATTTGGAGCTCGGGATTTGACGATTTTGAGTGTGATTTTAGAAGAAGATTCATAAGTAACGGTTCCTAACCTTATTTCACTGGTATATCATTAATCCATAGCAATTTCTTCTATCTAATCAATGAATTTGGGTGAAAAATCATGAAAATGGGAGGAAGATTCCCAAAATAGAAATCTGAGAATTTAATGAGATTTTGACGTCGACTTTCGATGATTCTTGTTCGAGTGAGTTCGTGAGTGAATGGGTGTTCTAAATTTATAAATTTCACTCGATTTCGAGACGTGGGCCCGGTGGACTTTTTGGGCAATTTTCCTAATTTCGGAGTCGGGTACTCGTGGCAAGAGCGTGGTTTTAAGTTGAGTAGAGCAGTCGAGGTAAGTGGCTTGCCTAACTCTGTGTTGGGACTTCCCCTTAGGTTGTTTTGGTTCTATTTGTTGTATGGGCGCCGTGTACGTGAGGTGACGAGTACGTGCAGGCCATTGTTGATAAAATTTTATTTTTCCTTCCATGCCATAAATCATTTCACTCTTATTTCACTGTTTAATGTGCTAATTGTGTAGTTTAGATTAGGAAGGAGCATGTCTACCTGTTTTACCTGAATTCCCTATTTTATACTATGTGCACCATGTTTAGTTAGTCCTATCCTTTATCTTGCCTGTGACTTTTCTCCTGAACTGTTTAAATAAACCTTATCCGGCATTCATTCGCATTTCATATTTAAATTGGGACTACGGACGTATTCAGGGAGCTTTCCCCATGTACTGCATATTTAAATTGGGACTACGGACATATTCCGGGAGCTTTCCCCATGTACTGCATATTTGTTTTGGGACTACGGACGTATTCCGGGAGCTTTTTCCCTGTACTGCATATTTATTTTGGGACTACGGATGTATTCCGAGAGATCCCCATGTACTGCATAATCATTTGGAACTACGGGACGGTATCCCGGGAGATTCCACTTTGTGATATATTGTGTTGAGCCGAGGATTTTCTTTACTGTAAACTTATATTGTTTTTTTAAACTTTTATTGTAGACATTACCTATCTTTTGTACTATTTTAAACTAACTTATTTAGAAATCCAGTAGAGTCTGAACCTGAACTCGTCACTACTTGATCGGGGTTAGGCTTGGTACTTACTGAGTACCAAATGTGGTGTACTCATGCCCTTTCCTGCACATGTTTTCGTGTGCAGATCCAGGTACGAGCTATCGGCCTCGTGGTTAGTTGTTGTAGCTGATTTTAGGAGACTGCAAGGTATTTCTGTCGTGTCCGTAGAATCCTCTGAGTCTCTTTCTATTCTATCTAGTAGAGACGTTCTTATATACTTTTCCAATTTTTGTTAGAGCAACAGTAGTGTTAGAAGTTTGTAACTATATGTGATATTCTAGGTTTTGGGAAGTTATGTTTTGTATGAGCCGAGCGGCCAGTACGTTACTTATGTCATTGCCCTTATCCCCTTTATTGCTTGCGTTTTATTTCGATTTTTTTTCCCGTTATAGTAGGCTTACCTAGTCGTAGAGACTAGGTGCCGTCACGACACCTTCGGAGGGTAAATTGGGTCGTGACAAGTTGGTATCAGAGCGTCTAGGTTCATAGGAGTCACAAGTCACAAGCCGGTTTATTAGGGTCTTGCGAATCGGTACAGAGACGTCTGTATCTATCTTCGGGAGGCTATGTAACTGTTAAGAACAATCATATTTCTTTGATTTCCTTGTCGTGCGAGTTATTGACATCAAAAATTCTAAAATTCTATTCTATTCTTTCCCACAGATGGTGAGGACTCGTACTGGGAGGAAGGACGACCAGGCACCCGAGCCCCCTACCATAGTCGCCAGAGGCCGAGGTCAGGGTAGAGAACGACCACGCGGTGCAGCCCGAGCACCAGTGAGAGCAGCGATAAAGGAGCCTACAGCAGCTCTAGCTGGAGAGCCGGCACAGGAGGTCCCTATTGCTGCTCCAGCCTTATAGGAGACTTTAGCTCAGTTCATGAGCATGTTCAACACTCTAGCTCAGGCTGGACTACTTTTGATAGCTCCCGCTACATCTCAGGCCGGGGGAGGGGCACAGACTCCCGCAGCCCGCACTCCTGAGCAAAGGGGCCAAGTTGATCAGGCCCCGGAGTATATTCCTATGCCTCCAGTGGCTCCGGTACAGCATGGTACCAGGGCAGCTGCTTCTGAGGCAAAGAAGCTCAGACTTGAGAGGTACAAGATGTATCACCCACCTATTTTCAGCGAACTAGCTTCAGATGACGCTCTGGGGTTTCTTGAGGAGTTTCATCGTATTCTCCGCACTATGGGCATTGTGGAAACCAGAGGGGTTTCTTTCACCGCTTTCCAGCTAAGGGGAGCAGCATATCAGTGGTGGCGGGCCTATGAGCTGAGTAGTCCGGACGAGGCATCCTCACTCACTTGGACTCAGTTTTTAGAGATGTTTTTGCGAGAGTATGTCCCTCAGAGCTTCAGGAAGTTTGGTGCGCGGAGTTCGAGCAGTTACGCCAGGGTACTATGACTGTGTCGGAGTATGCAGTCCGTTTCAGTGAGTTAGCTCGGCATGCACCAGCCTTGGTTGCCACAGTCAGAGAGCGGGTTCACCGCTTCATTGAGGGACTTCACCCTAGTATTCAGACTAGTATGGCCAGAGAGTTGGAGATGGATATCACTTATCAGCAGGAAGTGAGTATTGCCAGGAAAGTAGGGGGCATGTTCGCCCGGGACTGAGAGGACAGAGAGGCCAAGAGGTCTCAAGATACTGGCCATTTTTCAGGAGCTCGTGCACCAGCAGCACGTTACGGTAGGGTCTTTGTGGGTCTCCCTGTTCATTCAGCCCTTCCAGCAGCCAGCGGTATTCCAGCTCCTCCTAGACCTCAGGAGTCCTATTATGCACTGCCAGTATCCAGTGTGCCTCCAGTTCGAGGTGCTATTATCGGCCAGCCCAGTAGGCCAGCTCCTATTCAGTTTCAGCCGCAGCGTCCTCCGAGAGGTTGTTTTGAGTGTGGTGACACTCATCACGTGATTAGAGATTGCCCCAAGGCCAGGAGGGGTGCACCTCCACAGTCTTATCAGCCTCCACGTGCTCCGTCGGGTCCTCCGGCTATCCTTCCGGCCCCAGCTGCCACTCTACCTCCTCAGTCAGCTCGAGGTGGAGGTCTGGGAGGTAGAGTTGCCTTAGAAGGGGAGGCCAGGCCAGATACTATGCCCTTCCAGCCCGTTCCGAGGCTGTTGCTTCAGACTCAGTCATCACAGGTATTGTCCCTGTCTGCCATAGGGATGCATCAGTATTATTTGACCCAGGCTCTACGTATTCATATGTGCCCTCTTATTTTGCTCTACATTTGGGGATATCTCGGAATTATTTGAGTTCCCCTGTTTATGTATTTACTCATGTGGGAGACTCTCTAGTTGTGGATCGCGTATATTACTCGCAGGGTCATTTCATTTCTTAAGGCTCAGCTGATGATTGAGAAGGGGTGTGAGACGTATTTGGCTTACGTGAGAGATGTCAGTGTTAATACCCCTCCAGTTGAGTCAGTCCCAGTAGTGAGGGACTTTCCTGATGTATTCCCAGCTGATCTTCTAGGTATGCCGCCCGACAGAGATATTGATTTTGGTATTGATTTGTTGCCGGGCACTGAGCCCATTTCTATTCCTCCTTACCTTATGGCTCCTCCTGAGTTGAAGGAGCAGTTACAGGAGTTGCTTGATAAGGGCTTCATCAGGCTCACTATATCACCTTGGGGTGCTCCAGTGCTATTTGTGAAGAAAAAGGATGGTTCTATGCGTATGTGTATTGATTATCGGCAACTGAAGAAGGTTACAATGAATAAAAGGTATCCTTTGCCTCGCATTGATGATTTATTCGACCAACTACAGGTTTCTAGAGTATTCTCCAAGATTGACTTGTGATCTGGCTATCATCAGCTGAAGATTCGGGAGTCGGACATCCCAAAGACTGCCTTCAGGACCAGATATGGTCACTATGAATTCCTTGTCATGCCATTTGGGATGACCAATGCCCCAGCAGCCTTTATGCATTTGATGCACAGTGTGTTCGTCCTTACCTTGATTCCTTCGTCATTGTGTTTATTGACGACATTCTGATGTGTTCCCGATCACGGGAAGATCATGAGCAACACTTGAGGATCGTGCTTCAGACTTTGAGGGAGAAGAGATTGTATGCGAAATTCTCTAAGTGTGAGTTCTGGCTTGATTCAGTTGCATTCTTGGTCCACATAGTGTCTTGTGATGGGATCAAGGTAGATCCGAATAAGGTGGAGGCGGTGCAGAGTTAGCCTAGACCGTCATCAGCTATGGAGATCCGCAGTTTCCTTGGTTTGGAAGGGTACTACCATCGCTTTGTAAAGGGGTTTTCATCTATTGCAGCACCTATGACCAGACTAACCCTGAAGGGTGCTCCGTCAGGTGGACCGAGAAGTGTGAGGAGAGATTTGAGAAGCTCAAGACAACTTTTACTTCGGCTCCAGTATTAGTGTTGCCTATAGGTTCGGGGTCCTACACTGTCTATTGTGATGCCTCGAAGATTGGCCTTGGAGCAGTATTGATGAAGGACAGTGGGGTGATTGCCTACACGTTCAGGAAGTTGAAGGTGCATGAGAAGAATTATCCAGTTCATGACCTCGAGTTAGCATCTATTGTTCACGTCCTTGAGATCTGGCATCATTATTTGTACGATGTTCCATGTGAGATTTTTACGGATCACCGGAGTTTGCAACACTTGTTCACGCAGAAGGACCTCAATTTGCGCCAGCGGAGATGGTTGGAGTTACTAAAGGACTATGATATCATTATATTATACCACCCGGGGAGGGCCAATGTGGTGGTCGATGCCTTGAGTCGTCGGGCGGAGAGTTTGGGGAGTTTGGCATATCTTCCGGCAGTTGAGAGGCCCTTACCCTTCGATGTTCAGTCCTTAGCCAGTCAGTTCATGAGATTGAATCTTTCAGAGCCTTGCTGGGTTTTAGCTTGTGTGGTGGCTCGGTCTTCTCTTTATGACCCCATTCGAGAGCGCCAGTATGATTATCCCCACCTTTCGGTTCTTCAGGACAGGGTTCGTCGAGGTGACGCCAGGGATATGACTATAGGAGATGACGGTGTGATGAGGATGTAGGGTCGGATCTGGGTGCCCAATGTGGATGGGCTTCGGGAGTTGATTCTTGAGGAGGCCCATAGCTCGCGGTATTCCATTCATCCGGGTACCGTGAAGATGTACTAGGATCTGAGACAGCACNACGCTAGGGATGTGACTATAGGAGATGACGGTGTGATGAGGATGCAGGGTCGGATCTGTGTGCCCAATGTGGATGGGCTTCGGGAGTTGATTCTTGAGGAGGCCCATAGCTCGCGGTATTCCATTCATCCGGGTACCGTGAAGATGTACTAGGATCTGAGACAGCACTATTGGTGGAGAAGGATGAAAAACGATATAGTGGAGTTTGTGGCAAAATGTCTCAACTGTCAGCAAGTCAAATATGAGCATCAGAGGCCAGGAGGGTTACTGCAGCATATTGAGCTTCCAGAGTGGAAATGGGAGCGGATCACCATGGACTTTGTGGTTGGACTTCCTCGGACTTTGAAAAAGTTCGATGTTATTTGGGTGATTGTGGATCGGCTGACCAAGTCAGCCCATTTCATTCCAGTGTTGACTACATACTCCTCCGAGAGGTGGCAAAGATTTATATCAGGGAGATTGTTCGCCTCCACGGTATTCCAGTATCTATCATTTCAGACAGAGGTACACAATTCACTTCACGGTTCTGGAGAGCCATTCAGCAGAAGCTAGGCACCAGGGTAGAGTTGAGTACAGCCTTTTACCCTCAGACAGACGGGAAGTCCGAGCGCACAATTCAGATTCGTGAGGACATGCTTTGTGCCTGTGTGATGGATTTTGGAGGGTCATGGGGCCGATACTTTCCACTTGCAGAGTTTACTTATAATAACAGCTACTAGTCCAGAATTCAGATGGCGTCGTATAAGGTTTTGTACGGTAGACAGTGCCGGTCCCCAGTGGGATGGTTTGAGCCGGGCGAGGCCCGATTATTGGGTACAGATTTGGTCCAGGATGCCCTGGACAAGGTGAAGGTGATTCAGGAGAGACTTCACACAGCTCAGTCCAGGCAAAAGAGTTATGCGGACCGGAAGGTTCGTGATTTGGATTTATGGCTGGTGATCGGGTTTTGCTTCCGGTATCGCCTATGAAGGGCGTCATGAGGATCGGGAAGAAGGGTAAGCTGAGTCTAAGATTCATTGGTCCTTTTGAGGTATTGCGGAGTGTTGGGGAGGTTGCTTATGAGCTAGCCTTGCATTCCAACCTAGCAGGACTTCATCTGACATTCCACGTCTCTATGCTCCAGAAGTATCACGGTGACCCGACTCATGTTTTGGATTTCAGTTCAGTCCAGTTGGACAAGGATTTATCATATTTTGAGGAGCCAGTCGCTATATTGGATAGACAGGTCAGAAAGCTCAGGTCGAAGAATATTTCATCAATCAAGGTTCAGTGGAGGTGTCAGCCGGTCGAGGGGTCTACTTGGGAGACCGAGAAGGATATGCGCAGTCAGTACCCCCATCTTTTCATAGCTTCAGGTATGTCTCTATACTCGTTCGAGGAAGAACGATTTTCTTAAGAGGGGGAGAATGTAACGACCCAGTCGGTCGTTTTGAGAGTTAACTCCCCGATCCCCTAATAACTACTTTCCCTATGTTTATATTTGCTTATGGGACTTGTCGGAATGATTAGCCGTGAATTTCGGAGAGTTTTTGGACACATAGTCCCTATATATGAGTTTAAGCTTTAGAAATCGGACTGTAGTGGGAACTGTGTGAAGATGGATCAGGAATGGAACTATGTCGACTCTGTTAGCTCCGTTGGGTGATTTCGGGGTTAGGAGCGTGTCCAGAATGTTTTTTCGAGGTCTGTAGTAGATTTAGGCTTGAATTGGCGAAAGTTAGAATTTCGGCGATTTCGGCAGATAGGTAAAATTTTGATATCAGGATCGAAATGGAATTCCGAGAGTGGCTGTAGGTCCGTAGTGTCATTCATGACCTGTGTGTAAAATTTGAGGTCATTCGGACTAGTTTTGACGTGTTTCGGCATCAGTTGTGGATTTTGGAAATTTCATAAGTTCTTAGGTTTGAATACATGCATAGTTGGTGATTTTGATGTTATGTGATGTGTTTTGAAGGCTAGACTAAGTTTGGATAAGGTATTAGGACTGGTTTTAAGTTTGGTTGAGGTCCCGGGGGGCATCGGGGATTTTTCAGATGTTCAACAGGACGATTTTGGACATAGAAAACCAGCTGAAGCATTGCTGGTTCTGGTGTTTCGCACCTACGGATGGGGAGCCGCAGGTGCGGACATGCAGGTGCGGTGGAGGGCATCACAGGTCCCGTTTTGGTCAGGGGCAGCCATGCTCACAGGTGCGGACGGGGTTCTGCAGGTGCAGAGCCGCAGATGTGGCCCATTGATCGTAGGTGCGGCCCCAATTCATTTTGTGAGTTTTTGCACCTGCAATGTATTTTCTGCAGATGCGGTCCAATGAGTCGCAGGTGCGGAATTGCTGGGTTGTTTATACAAAATCCGAGGGTTTGAAATTCATATTTTCTAAAACGATTTGGAGCTCGGGATTTGACGATTTTGAGTGGGTTTTGAGGAAAAGATTCATAGGTATAACGATTCCTAACCTTATTTCACTGGTATATCATTAATCCATAGCAATTTCTTCTATCTAATCAATGAATTTGGGTGAAAATCATGAAAATGGGAGAAAGGTTCCCCAAATAGAAATCTGAGAATTTAATGAGATTTTGACGTCGATTTTCGATGATTCTTGTTCGAGTGAGCTCGTGAGTGAATGGGTGTTCTAAATTTGTAACTTTCACTCGATTCAGAGACGTGGGTCCGGGGGACTTTTTGGGCAATTTTTCTAATTTCGCGTATTAGCCTTGAACTAATTAGCTAGATCGATTTCTTACTATGATATTTACATTATGCAACTGAATTGAATAGATTTGGGCCATTCGGAGTTGGGTACTCGTGGAAAGAGCGTGGTTTTGAGTTGAGTAGAGTTGTCGAGGTAAGTGGCTTGCCTAACTCTGTGTTGGGGACTTCCGCTTAGGTTGTTTTGACACTATTTGTTGTATGGGAGCTGTGTACGTGAGGTGACGAGTACGTGCACGGGCCATTGTTGCTAAGATTCCATTTTTCCTTCCATGCCATAAATCATTTCACTCTTATTTCATTGTTTAATGTGCTAATTGTGTAGTTTAGATTAGGAAGGAGCATGTCTACCTGTTTTACCTGAATTCCCTATTTTATACTATGTGCACCATGTTTAGTTAGTCCTATCATTTGTCTTGCCTGTGACTTTTCTCCTGAACTGTTTAAATAAACCTTATCTGTCATTTATTCGCATTACATATTTAAATTGGGACTACGGACGTATTCAGGGAGCTTTCCCCATGTACTGCATATTTAAATTGGGACTACGGACATATTCCGGGAGTTTTCCCCATGTACGGCATATTTGTTTTGGGACTACGGACGTATTCCGGGAGCTTTTCCCCTGTACTGCATATTTATTTTGGGACTACGGACGTATTCCGGGAGCTTTTCCCCTGTACTGCATATTTATTTTGGGACTAACGTATTCCGGGAGATCCCCCTGTACTGCATAATCATTTGGAACTATGGGACGGTATCCCAGGAGATTTCACTTTGTGATATATTGTGTTGAGCCGAGGATTTTCTTTACTATAAACTTATATTGTTTTTCTTAAAGTCTTTATTGTAGACATTACCTATCTTTTATACTGTTTTAAACTGACTTATTTAGAAATCCAGTAGAGCCTTAACCTGACCTGGTCACTACTTAACCGGGGTTAGACTTGACATTTACTGAGTACCAAATGTGGTGTACGCATGCCCTTTCTTGCACATATTTTTTGTGTGCAGATCCAGGTACGAGCTATCAGCCTCGTGGTTAGTCGTTGTTGCTGATTCTAAGAGACTGTAAGGTATTTCTGTCGCGTCCACAGAATCCACCGAGTCTCCTTCTATTCTATCTTGTAGAGACGTTCTTATGTACTTTTCTTGTTTTTGTTAGAGCTACAGTAGTGTTAGAAGCTTGTGACTATCTATGATATTCCGGGTTTTGGGAAGTTATGTTTTGTATGAGCGAGCGACCAGTACGTTACTTATGTCACTGCCCTTATCCCCTTTATTGATTGCTTTTTAATTCGATTTTTTCCCCGTTATAGTAGGCTTACCTAGTCGTAGAGACTAGGTACCGTCACGACACCTTCGGAGGGTATATCGGGTCATGACACTATAAAAAGAAAGGAAAAATTTAATATCTTCTATTACTATAACTTGTAGTGGGGTAATATGTATATGAAAAGCTACCCGCTTTATTCTCCTGTTTGTACTACACAAATAAAAGAATTCCACAATAAAATAAAAATTTATTAACATAAAAACTCATATCATAATAAACTTGGAGTTTATTCATAATTGCACACGTCATGATGTAATCCTAAGGTTTATCAATATCGATAATTTATCTAGTTGGCATAATTGATTTAGTCATGTTAATTTAAGCATGATATGCAAAAATAAAAGAAAAATTCACATGGGTAAATATTAAAGAACTAGAAAGTTCTGTATGAATTCTCTTATGTTGTTTATTCCCATTAATTAATTGACCAACTAAAATTGGGATTGAATCCCTTGAATTCTGGATTTATCAATGGTGAATATTGGCCCATTCAATCTTCCATGTATACCACATAAGATGCATCTATGAGATGGTTAAATGTGCGATTATTATTAACCCACAACCTTACCGGTGTTTGCGAGGTAACTTGCTAAATAATTTAATTTCGAGCATAATTTTCATATTTTCTTTTCAAGACAGTTCATCTTGATAAGTTGGTTTACAACACTATTTTTTTAGCAAAATAATTTATTGAGTGCCTCTACTTAATAGCTAAACAATTGCTTATGAAAACAAAGTTATCTATATCAGTTTGATATAAGTTATATATGAAGGTATATTACATCCCCTCAGAAGTGGTTCACGGTCAGGAATCAAATAATTCCATCATTATTGATGTGCGATGTATATTTTGATTAACATCATAACGCACAAAGGTGGATTTCCAACGTTATGGAAGCAAGTTAGTTTTTCTAACATGAGGGGGAGACAGGATAAACAATTGAGAAAACGTTGCGTGGAATGAATTATCATTTGTACATCTAGATCCTCGAATAAGATAGTATTAACTTGAAGCTCATAAATAGATAATTCATCTGCAATATATTTCTAAGCATTCCAGGCGGATTTGCTGACCCAAAGAAAGTAACTATATTCTCACTGCAAATACTCTTATTAGAATAAGTTCTAGAAGGACAAAGTTTATGGTACGCTTAAAGCATATAGACAAATCGGTTTCAATCACTTTTATCTATTTTATATGTCTAGCATGATATGAAAACTCGATATGCATCTAAAGTCTATTTATATGGCTTATATGACTTAACTTACATGACAATTCCTGAAGGATTAAATTCACTTAAAGCATATACAATTGTTGGTTTTGAAGTACCACATTTTAAGTGCAATTGTGCACATACGTATCCTGCTATAACTATAAGCATGATAATGTGATAGCGAGAATACCTCTATGGAGATATTGAAAAGCTATTACAAGCCCTAAATTCTCTCTAAAATATAACTCCTTTATTTTTAAGAAAAAGTGACATAGCCACCAAGTAACCAGCCCTAAAATCTCTCTAAAATATAGTCATTCACCTTAAATGAAATTCTATTATAATACTCCCTCTTGAATGTCTATTCAACATATAATGTGCCTCGATAAATCTTAACTAAAATAAAACCAGTGGAAAAAGAATTCTAGAAAAGGAAAAAAAGTACATATATTTAGAAATACGCCTTTTGGTTGCCTCATTAAAAATCTTGCAAGGAAAACCCAGTGGGATAAAACCTTGTAAAGGAAAAAGAGTACAACGTGTATTAACTCCCCCTGATGAGAGCATCAATTCACATCCTTGAGCCTTCGCATTTCAATCTTGTGCACCATCTTCAAAAGATCGTTGCTAGAGATTTGATAAACAAATCAGCCATATTAACTTGAATGAATAAGTTGCACCTTGAAATTATCATTCTTGATAAATATGTAATATCTTCGTATAATGTCGTGTAATGGCTTTTCAATATCTCCATAGAGGTATTCTCGCTATCACATTATCATGCTTATAGTTATAGCAATATGTGCACAAATTACACTTAGAATGTGGTGCTTTAAAACCAAGAATTGTATATGCTTTAAGTGAATTTAATCCTTCAAGAATTGTCATGTAAGTTAAGTCATGTAAGCCATATAAATCGACTTTAGGTGCATATCAAGTTTTCATGTCATGCTAGACATATAAAATAGACAAATTGATTTCAAATAAAATTCTAGATAAAGAAGATGAGCAAATAATCAAAATGATCATAATAAATTGGCGAGTGATCTAGAAGATCACATGACATAATACTTCATAAAATCTCAAGAGAGGTTCAAGTACTTGAAGATATGAATGAAGAGATCTCTATACCATATTTTTCTGGGAAAAAAATTGTTGGTACCGATATGAAATGTTCATCAATTACGTCTATGATAACGTTAAATATATATGAGGATCTTAAGTCTAAAGAAACAATTCGAGTAGAATTGGTTTCATATGAAAGACATATAGTTTTGAACATGTAGTTCAAACACTTGAAATTATGAAGTGAAAAGAGTGTGCAATCACTTTTATCTATCTTATATGTCTGGCATGACATGAATACTTGATATAAATCTAAAGTCTATTTATATGGCTTATTTGACTATACTTATATGACAATCCCCGAAGGATTTAAATTTCTTAAAGCATACACAATTCTTGATCTTGAAGTACCACATCCCCAGTGTTATTTGTGCACAAATGTATATTGTTATAATTATAAGCATTATAATGTGATAGCGAATTTTTTTGCCACTATGGAGGTAGTGAAAAAGTCATTCCACAACATTATATGAAGATATTACATATCTATCAAGAATGATGTTCATTTAAGCTAATATGACTGATTTATTTATCAAATCTCTACCAACGATCTTTTGAAGATGGTGCACAAGATTGAATGTGAAGGCTCACGGATGTGAATTGATGCTCTAATCAGGGAGATTTAATACGTGTTGTATTCTTTTTCCCTTACAAGGTTTTATCCCACTGAATTTTCCTTGCAAGGTTTTTAACGAGGCAACCAAAGGACATTTATTTCTAAACATGTTACATTTTTTCTTTCACTAAAAATTATTTTCGATTGAGTTTTATTTTAGTTAAGGTTTAACGAGGCACTTTATCTGTTGAATAGACATTCAAGGAAGAGTGTTTTAAATAGTATTTTATTTATGGTGAATGTCTACTTTTAGAGAGATTTTAGGGTTTGCTACTTGGTGGCTAAGTCACTCTTTCACTATATATAGAGGGGTTCTATTTCATTCTAATTGATCCCAAAATCAATAAGAATTTTCTCTCTACTTTTCTCTGCAATACTCTTCTTCTCTTATTGTTTTATAACATACCTATTTTATACTTTCTTATTGTTTGCTTAGTTTTCAGCAGGGCGGAGGTAGGGTATTCTTTACGGTTTGGCCGAACCTAGTAAATATAACTTTTGCATAGATTTTATATTTGTATTAGAGAATCTATTAAATTGTATTAATATATCATTACGAACTCAGTAACTAAACATGATATGGGCTCGATGTCAAATTCATAACCCACAAACTCTAAATCCTAGTCCCGCCTCTGATTTTCAGTCAATACTTAAATTGGTTGTTGCTATTTTTGTATTTAGGTGAGAGAGAATCTTAAGAGAGTATTAGGATATATTTTATTGAGAGAATCTCAAGAGAAATATATTAGGGATGCAAGAAGTTATAAATTTTAAAATAAATTGTATTTTATGAAATTTTCTAAAAGTAGTTGTAACTTATTTAAATAAGTTTTACATAAGTTGTATGCTGTGTAAATTCCTCATATTTTTTTATTTTTTATATCTAGAATTTACTGATCCATCAATTATATTCGCTTCAAATGGACCCATTAGATAAAAGAAAACACTTTCTACCAAGAAGCTGCTATTACTACTTATTGTGTAGGTTATTCTAAATATTTTAGTTTCGGTATATAGGTATTAGGAAAAAAACACTATATTAAGTTATGCAAAAATTATTTGTTTTTATACTGTTAACCAACATTGCATTACTTATCTGAAATTTTATGTATTGTTAATACGTTAAGCCAAACTAACCCATGGAGTTTTATCTCTTTGGCATTAATTAAGAAAAAGGAAATGAAATTCCACTTTGGAATACAATTACTAATTACTTTTTCAATGATTAAGAGCTTAATACGCCAAATTGGGAGTGCCAAACTCTTATTAAGGAGGGGTTGATATTCACATTTTCCCAACTCCAATTGAGACTGGACCTGCCTAAATTTTGATCAAATGTGACATACTATATCATAATGAAAAACAAACAAAACAAATATAGCAAAGTCAATTTGTTAATGCAAGTTGACGAATTTGACTTGTCTAAGAATTTGTTATCAACTGCCACGAGCTCAATCTTGAAAATGTATCTAGACAAAAATCCAATTTTCTTCGTCGGAACCAGTAAGTTGACATCACTTTGAATCAAAAAATAATACTAATAATAAATTGATAGGTGGAAAAACAAGAAAAATATAGAATGTAATGAACGACCATTTTATAGTATACGAGATCAACTATTCAGTTGATGTTTTACTTGACAAAAGAAGTACCTTGTACTCATAGAACCCTATCTACGTAGTTTTCGTTTTAAAATATTTAGGTCAAAAACTAAAATACTTAGGTCAATGGTTGACCAAAACTTTTTAACACTACTAATTTTCAAAAGGTTTTTTTAATGCTAATATTTGGTCGTAATAGTTAATCTACACATCGTAATAATTAATTTACACTTGCAACGACTAAGAACGAAGGGGAGGAGATCCTCCGGGTACAACAATAACAATAACAAATTCCTGTGAAATCTAACAGGTGAGATTTGGGAAGAGTAGCGTGTACGCAAATTTTATTCTTACCTTAAAAAAGTAGAGAACTTATTTTCGATTGACCTTCGGCTTAAGAAAAGATGAAAAGAAGTAGTAATGACAATCAGTCAATCAGTAACAACCATAAGATACTAATGGTGTGTTTGGTATGCAGGAAAATATAGAAAATATTTGCATGAAAAATGAGTGATTTTATGACTTATTTTCTCTTTTTTGGTTGGTGAATGAAAAACTTTATCGGAAAATAATTTCTAGTGTTTGGTTATGAGTAGAAAATACTTTTAAGTAAAATAATTTTCTATGCTACTCTCTATACCCCCTTCCCCCGAGTCCCCATGT
>ML387249.1:275-27625 GCA_005239525.1 Nicotiana knightiana | reverse complement strand
ATATATATATATATATATATATATATATATATATATATATATATATAATGCATGTAGGACTCTTCCGAGCCGCGCTATAGTCGGCCAGGTACAACACCTATTGTGCAACCATTGATCAGTGGGGTTTTACCGAGCTCCACGTGGCCGGGTACGTTTTACCGAGCCTATTACGGTCGGGTATGATATGATGATGATGTTGCCCACAGAGCCATATGTTTTAAAAGTTTAAGTATATATATGTATGTATCACGCATTTCATGTCAGTAGCCCTCAGAGGTACCCAGATGTTAGAGGTTGTATATACTCTATAACTGTTTACATTACTATTCTTACTTATGCTTTGATGCCTTACATACTCAGTACTTTATTCGTACTGACGTCCTTTTTATTTGTGGATGCTGCATGTCGTGTTGCAGGTCCTGATAGATAGGTAGACGCATCTCCCCCACCACAGTAGGCTTCCCAGTTCAACAGTTATTGGCAAGATCCCCTTTTCGGACTTGCCATGGTCTTGGTATGCATTTTTGTTATAGATATTATGGGTATGTCGGGGCCCTGTTCCGGCAATGTTGCATCACTTATGCTCCTTTAGAGGCTCATAGACAGGTGTCGACTCATGTATAGTTGGTATGCCTTGTTGGCTAATTTTTGTTGTATAGTCTTTCATGGAAGTGTTATAGCTCGTACCTTATATGTAGTTTCTTAGTAGTCTTGTCATCCCATGTGATGTATGTTCATGCCATTATCTTTCATTGTTTATTGTTCATGATCCATATCTACCATTTATATTTATCTCGTCGGCCCTTAAAGATAATAAAGAAGGTTAGATAAAATGTACGTTGGTGCTCGGCAAGTATGGCCCGGGTGCTAGTCATGATCCTCTAGTTTGGGTTGTGACAAACTTGGTATCAGAGCAATTCTGTCCTAGGGGTTGTCTATGAGTCTTGATGATGGATGTGTAGCACACCACATTTATAATCGGGAGACTACATGACATCTAGGGTGTTACCTTCTTCATGAATCTAGATCATGCATATAGTTGAGTCTTTAGTGTTCGTATCTAATATTAACCTTGTTTTATTTCAGCGATGCCTTCGACTAGGAAGCAAGCGATTAGTAGACGGCTTGATATAACTACGGGAGAGGGTGCCAGTCAGGTGCCTCAAGCCATAGCAGGCCAAAGTGAGATGTCGTCTCATACCTCATCTACTCCATCTCATCCAGAGAATATTAGGAGGCACCCAGCACCACCAATTCCTCCGTCTGGCCCTACAGACCAGGATATGCGGAGTGCGGTGCAGTTATTGACTAGCTTGGTAGCTGCTCAGGCTCAGAGGCAAAATACTGGCGTTGTTGATAAACAGGATAGTACGAGAGTTCGTGATTTTATTAATCTAGACCCTCCAGTTTTTACCGGATCAGACCCCAAGGAGGACCCCCAGACTTTTATTGACCAAGTTCATCGTACACTGCGGGTTATGCATGCTACAGATAAAGAGGTAGTAGAGTTGGCTTCTTATTGATTACGGGATTTAGCGATTTTCTGGTATGATAGTTGGGAGAGATCCAGGGGTCTGAACGCCCCTCCAGCTGTGTGGAAGGAATTTTCTGAGGCCTTTCTTCGTCACTATTTGCTAGTTGAGATACGACGAGCTAGAGCTGATAAGTTCTTGAACCTTAGACAAGGTAATATGAGGGTGCGAGAGTATAGTATGCAGTTAGATTTTAGCAAGGTATGCTCCCCATATGGTGGCCAAGATAAGTGATAGGGTGCATATGTTCGTGAACGGGTTGGGACCACATCTGATAAATTATTGCACGACAGCCTCTTTGGTGGAGGGCATAGATATTTCCCGTATTCAGGCTTATGCCCAGACCCTAGAGGATTGTAAGTGCCAGCAAAGGGCAGATAGGGAGCAGGATAGGGGACTACATAAGAGGGAGATATTTGTAGGGTATTCTCATGACTTCAGAGGCAGTGTTAGGCCCCAGTCTTCGAGGAGTTCGGCACCACCTGTAGCTAGTGCTCCTCCACAGTTTTAGAGGCCTCGGTATGATCGATTTACCTATTCTTATCTAGGTGATAGTTCGCGGGCATCAGGCTCGCAATATCATATGGATACTAGTCAGATGAGACCCATACAACCCATTGTGATTAGTGCGGCAAGGCCCACTTTGGATTGTGCCGTCGAGGTTCTGATACGTGTTATTCTTGCGGACAACCTGGCCATATGATTCGGGATTATCTTAATAGAGAAGGTGGTGGTATGGCTCAGCCAACTATATCTCTGTCTAGTTCTTCCTCATCAGTTCGACCTCCAGCACGAGGTTTTCAGCAGTCGACAGGTCGTGGTAGAGGTAGAGGTGCAGTGTCGAGTTTGAGTGGTGCTCAAGATCGAACCTATGCTCTAGTAGGTCGACAGGATCTCGAGTCGTCTCTGGATGTTGTTACAGGTATATTGTCTGTGTTTTCTTACGATGTATATGCGTTGATTGATCCGGGATCTACATTATCATATGTTACACCCTTTGTGGCTAATAAGTTTGGCGTTGAACCTGAATTGATAAGTAAACCACTTGCGGTATATACTCCTATAGGAGATTCTGTGATTGCTAGAAGGGTATATAGAGGTTGCACTGTGATGATTTGTAGTCGTCAAACCTTGGCGAATTTATTTGAATTAGAAATGGTTGATTTCAATGTGATAATGGGAATGGACTGGTTAGCCCCATGCTATGCAAATGTTGATTGTCATACGAAAATAGTTAGGTTTCAATTTCCTGATGAACCCGTCATCGAATGGAAAGAGAACATTGCTATGCCGAAAGGTAGGTTTATTTCCTATCTTAAGGCAAGGAAGATGATCTCAAAAGGTTACATTTATCATCTCGTTCGCGTTAAGGATGCGGAGGCGAAGCCGCCTACTCTACAATCCATCCCCGTGGTCAATGAATTTCCAGATATTTTCCCAGATGAACTCCCAGTCCTTCCTCCTGAAAGGGAGATTGAGTTTAGCATTGATGTGTTTCCTGACACTCAACCCATATCTATTCCTCCATACAGGATGGCCCCGACAGAGTTGCAAGAGTTGAAGGCGCATTTGAAGGACTTGCTGGATAAGGGCTTCATTAGGCCTAGCACTTCACCTTGGGGTGCACTAGTCCTGTTCGTGCGGAAGAAAGATGGGTCGTTAAGGATGTGTATCGATTATCGACAGTTGAATAAATTTACTGTAAAGAAGAAGTATCCACTTCCAAGGATTGGCGACCTGTTTGACCAACTCTAGGGTGCCAAGTATTTCTCCAATATTGAATTACGTTCAGGGTATCATTAGGTGAGGTTAAGGAGAATGATCTTCCAAAGACGGCCTTTTGGATAAGGTATGGGCACTTTGAGTTCTTGGTGATGTCGTTCGGGCTAACAAATTCCCCAACAGCTTTTATGGATCTCATGAATACTACATGCAGGCCCTATATTGATGTGTTCATGATCGTATTCATTGATGACATTTTGGTGTATTCTCGTTCTGAGGCGGAACATGTGGGCCACTTGCGGATAGTATTACAGACGGTTTAGGATCGTAAGTTATATGCTAAGCTCTCCAAATGTGAATTCTGGATGAACTCAGTAGCATTCCTTGGCCATGTGATATCTGACGAGGGTATTAGTGTCGACACTCAAAAGATCGATGCAGTAAAGAATTGGCCGAGACCTACAACACCATCAGAAGTCCGCTGCTTCCTGGGGCTAGCAGGATATTATAGGCGATTTGTAGAAGGGTTTTCCTCTATATCAGCATCACTGACTAAGTTAACACATAAAGATACTAAGTTCTAGTGGTCTGACGTTTGTGAACGAAGTTTTCAGGAGTTAAAGAATCGATTGACATCTGCGCCAGTGCTCACTCTCCCAGAAGGAACAGAAGGTTATGTGGTATATTGTGATGCCTCAGGTATAGGTTTGGGGTGCGTATTGATGCAACATGGGAAGGTGATTGCTTATGCATCAAGACAATTGAAGAAGCATGAAAAGAATTACCCGACCCATGATTTGGAATTGGCTGCAGTAATATATGCTTTGAAGATATGGCGGCACTACTTATACGGCGTCCATGTTGACATCTACACAAATCACAAAAGTTTACAATACATCTTCAAGCAGAAGGAGTTGAATTTGAGGTAGCGTAGCTGGCTTGAATTACTGAAAGATTACGATGTCGAGATATTGTACCATCCCGGTAAAGCCAATGTTGTGGCAGACGCTCTCAGTCGTAAGTCAATGGGAAGCTTAGTACACATTGAGGCAAGTAAACAGGGGTTGACTAAAGAGCTTTATCAACTAGACAATATGAGTATTAGATTTTTAGACTCTGATGACAGAGGTGTTACTATACAGAATACATCAGAATCATCTTTGGTAGCGGAGGTAAAAGCACGACAATATGAAGATCCTACCTTAGTACGATTGAGAGAGAGCATTCAACAGTGTAAAATTACGGCTTTTGAGATCGGAGCAGATTGGGGCAGTGAGATACCAGGGTCGGTTATGTGTGCCTGATGTGGCAGGGTTGAGAGAGAAGATTATGATTGAGATTCATCAATCTCGATATTACATCCATCATGGCTCGACAAAGATGTATCATGGTGTTAAGGAGCATTATTGGTGGGATAAAATGAAGAAGTCTATTGTAGAATTTGTAGCCCAGTGTCCTAATTGTCAACAAGTAAAAATCGAACATCATAAACCTAGTGGATTTCTTCAGAATATAGAGATTCCGACCTGGAAATGGGAGGTGATTAATTGGACTTCATTATTGGATTACCTCGCTCTTATCATAAGTTTGACTCCATATGGGTGATAGTTGATCGACTTACAAAATGTGCCCATTTTCTGCCAGATAAAACAACTTACACAGCTGAAGATTATGCGAAATTGTATATCAAGGAGATTTTTAGGCTTCATGGTGTGCCGGTATCTATTATATCAGACCGAGGAGCGCAATTTGGGGCTAACTTTTGGAGGTCTTTTCATAAAGGTTTAGGCACACAAGTGAATCTCAGCACTGCATTCCATCCACAAACTGACGGACAGGCTGAACGTACCACTCAGACACTTGAAGATATGCTATGAGCATGTGTTCTGGATTTCAAGGGGAATTGGGATGGCCATCTGCTACTCATAGAATTTGCCTACAATAATAGCTCCCATCCTAGTATTAAAATGCCCCCGTACGAGGCACTATACGGGAGGAGATGTAGATCACCACTTGGATGGTTCGAAGTCGGTGAAACAGAACTATATAGGCCATATTTGATTCACCAAGCCATTGAGAAAGTGAAACTGATACAAGAGCGGCTGAGGACGGCGCAAAGCAGGCAAAAGTCTTATTCTGATGTCTGACGTCGTGATCTGGAGTTTGAGGTTGGTGATTGGGTTTTCCTGAGGATCTCGCCAATGAAGGGTGTTATGCGTTTTGGGAAGAAGGGTAAGCTAAGTACACGGTATATCGATCCGTACAAAATTCTTTGACGAATTGGACAGGTTGCTTATGAGTTAGAATTGCCATCCGAATTGAAAATTGTCCACCCGGTATTCCATGTATCTATGTTGAGGAAATGTGTTGAAGACCCTTCTCGGGTCGTCCCTATCAAAGATGTATAAGTTACAGATGATCTATCATATGAAGAGGTGCCAGTGGCTATATTAGATCGACAAGTCCGCAAGATGAGAACAAAGGATGTAGCTTCCGTCAAAGTATTATGAAGGAACAAGAACATGGAAGAAATGACATGGGAAGAAGAAGAGGAGATGAAGTCTAAATACCCTTATTTGTTCTAGATTCAAGATAACGAGGATGTCGAGGGGACGCATGACGCATTAGAAGGTGAAATGGCTCTATGAGGTAAGTAGTAGCTTGCGAATACTCTTCCTTAAATGGTGATATACAGATAATGTACATATCCATAATGCTTGGTATAGCCTTGTGAGACTATACGTTGGATTTAACTGCTTGCAAGTTTGGCTAGTGTCGATTTTATAGGGGAAACTCGGCCAGAAATTTCCGTTGGAATCCACGATGAGTTAGGCTCCCCATAAACCCTTACATTCAAGGACGAATGTTCCTAAGGGAGGGAGGGTGTTACAACCCATATTCACGTACGTTTGTTCAAGCCATAATTTAGTCGACGTAAATCTGAGAAGAGATTATCTTTGAGATGATAAGAAGTTAATCCTATTGGTCTTAAATGATACAAGAGTGTATAAGGGTGATTAACAAGTATTAGAAGTTAAACGAATCAAGGATGTTGTAACCCGTATTTTCGGGTAAACCTAGGGGTGATTAATATTCTCAAGAGGTCGTGTTTTAAGGTATTTGAATCATATAATATCCGTATCATAAGTCTTGAAGTCAAACGAGTTATGAAATAAAAGTCGACAAAAGTTGTTGTAACTTATGTTCATAATTTTACTTATACTTTAGGTCAAATGTTACTAAGCTTTTCTCTCAATTTCCTTGGAATTATGGGGTGATCTAACCACCAAATTGAAGATATATGATTCTAGATTCTAACACATTAAACTGTTTATCAATACGGCATTGGAGTAGAGAGATATATGCATAGTTCCGAGACTGCATAGGCTGCTTGGTGACAAGTAGGTGTGTCACCTACTTGGTTAAATGAGAGCCCAAAAAGAGGCAATTTCGGGTCGACCAAAGATCCCATTTAAAGGCTTATATCCTGCAATATAAACCTCATTGTATATCACAAATAACTAGGCCTAAACCCCGGCAAGCTTCCTCCCAAAAATTATCCACAAATCCTAATTGATTTTCTCTCTCTTTCAAGTTCTAATTGGGGGTAAAACCTAGAGTTTGAAGAACCAAGATAAGGGCTCAGTTATCCAACAAGTAAGTTTGAGTTTACTGATCTCTTTCATCCATTTTTGTCTGCTGTAAATTCATGGTAATTCGTTCTATACTTGTAAAAAGCTTAGTAAAAGAAAAACATAACCTTAATTAACTAGGAAAACAATAAATATAGTCCCATAATATATGAAAATAAGTTCCGAACCAATCTTGGATAGAATCTTGAAAATCTTGAAAATCTTGAAAGAAATTTGCAAGCAACTTGGCACCGACTTGCACTCAACATCTAGCACGATTATTGTACCCTTCTTAGACACCAAGTCTGTCTTTTTTATGCTATAAAAACATGACTTTATACATGACTTCATGGGCTGCAAGTTTGGACACATTTTTAGTTGCCAAATTGGTCCAATAGTGGCATGATTTGGACCTTCTTCAAAGGATGTTTCTTAGGATCTAATCCACCTCTTCTTGAACATGAATTTGGGCCATAAAATAATTATAAAACCTAGATAACTTAAATGCTTTATCCTTAAGCTCTTCCTCCCAACTAACAACTTCTTTGATCGCTCCTGAAATCCAATGACTTTGTTTTGCAACTTTTTAGCTTTAGATCTTGTTAAAGACCCTCTTTGATATTCCAAAGCTTCATCCTTGTCCTTGAATAGATTTGAGCTTCCTAGGATGCTATTATGTAGTCCTGAACTTAGAGTTACAAGTTCAAAAGTTAAGAGCAGGTAGTCCTAAACTTCGAGTTACAAGCTCAAAAACTAAGGACAGGTAGTCCTTAACTTAGACTTACAAGCTCATAAATTAAGGACAACTAGTCCTGAACTTACAGTAACAAGCTTATAATTTAAGGACACTTGGTCCTGAACTTATAGTTGGAAGTTCAAAAATTAAGGACACTTGGTCCTTAACTTAGAGTTACAAGCACAGAAATTAAGGACATATAGTCCTGAACTTCGCGTTCTAAGTTCAAAAGGTAAGGACATGTAGTCCTGAACTTAGAGTTACAAGTTCAAAAGTTAAGGACATGTAGTCCTAAACTTTAAATTACAAGCTCATAAGTTAAGGACAGTTAGTCCCAAACTTACGGTAACAAGCTCATAAGTTAAGGACATTGGTCATGAACTTTATGAGCAAAAGGGTATTTTCGTCCGGGCGAGTAAAAGTTTATTAAAGCAGTAACTAAAGACTAAAGACATTTAAACAGTATTAAAAGTAAATACATGTCTTATTACTGGCTAACTGTGCACTTCTCCCGGTTTAACTTGGGCTTATATATATAGCAAATGGGTTATTATGATTATTTTCTGCTTAAGTTTTCTTTTTGTAAATAATATAGCAAATATTTAAACATCTCAATAATCATAACATATTCCGTCCGGTTTGGGCATTTGACTTGTATCAAATTACCAATTAAGAAAGTACAGATAATTAGAGGATACTATTACTTTTGGTCGTTTGGTCCGAGTCAGACTGCACACGCTAAACAAATACAATTCCAAGAATAATTTACCCAGTCAACACCAAAATAATAAATAAAAATCCAAGAACCCCAAAATTGATTCACCAAATTCATCTCCATAATTTTCCATTTCCCAGTTTCTGAACTGTGACAAAGAAAAAGAAAGAAAAAAACACTTTTTTTTTCTTTTGGATTTAAATTTTCATTAAAAGTTTAATCTTTGGTGTTTGGGGATTATTGAAAAAGTGAAGAGAGCGTGTGTGGGGATATACTTTATTAAGTAAACCCCATTTGGTATGGTTGTTTAGTGGAAGAGCAAAGTTGAAAAAGGTGGGGTTTTCTTGAATTTAATACTGATGGTTTTTATTGATATAATTTTCTGTTTCCAGTGGCTTTACACATGTATACATCTCGGTTTTTAAGTCAAAAGGCTCAAACTTTACACATGGGTTTTTGCAAAAGTTGTTGAATTTTGAGGAACTGGGTTTTTTCTCTGAGTTGATTCAGGTATTCCTCAATTCTTGATCTGTACTTATTAATGGTTTTAAATATTTTAGTTCTTCATTATTTGATTTAATTGAGGCCTCTGTTTCTTGTAGTTGAAAAAAGTGTCCTTCTAGCCCCTTTCTTGGAGGTGGTAGGTAACTGAGTAATTTCTTGAATTATTTGATGAAGTAATTTCATCATTTTGTGCTGACCCTTTTGAAAAGCTGAACTTGTGGCATGTGGGTTTCAGTTGAGGTGGAAGATTTAACATTGGTTTGATGACTTTACTCAGTTTTGGTTGATCTTTCTGTTGAGTATTTACTTGTCTCTATAAAGTTGCAATTTGGGTGGTTGAAGAGAAATATGATCAAGATATTTGGTAAAAAGAACTCTAAGAAGCAGTCAAAGACAGCTGGTACTTCTAGTTCAAGTTCTTCAACTAGCAGTTCAAAGAAAAATGATGGAGGAAATAGAAAGGTTGGAGTATCAGCCAGTACTGTTATTTCAGCCCCTTATTCTGTTTCAGCTTCAGGATATGGAATGGGGGATAAGTTTGTTCGAGATGGGAGTTTTAAGGTGAATGGGAATCTGGTTGTAGCTTCTTATGATGCATTGCCAAATTTTAGGGATGTTCCCAATTCTGAGAAGCAGAACTTGTTTATTAGGAAGCTCGGCATGTGTTGTGTTTTGTTTGACTTCACTGATCCTACAAAGAACCTTAAAGAAAAGGAGATCAAGCGACAGACATTGTTGGAGCTCGTGGAGTACGTGACTTCTGCAAATGTTAAATTTACAGAAGTGGTGATGCAAGAAGTAGTAAAAATGGTGTCTACAAATTTGTTCAGGGAACTCATGCCTCAGCCTCGGGAGAACAAGGCGTTGGCCTTTGATGTGGAAGAGGACGAGCCTGCAATGGATCCTGCATGGCCACATCTGCAGATTGTGTATGAGTTTCTTCTAAGATTTGTTGCATCACCGGAAACTGATGCAAAAGTTGCTAAAAGATATGTAGATCATTCCTGTGTTCTCAGATTGCTTGATCTTTTTGATTCTGAGGACCCTAGAGAGAGGGAGTACTTGAAAATAATACTGCACCGTGTCTATGGGAAGTTCATGGTACACCGACCTTATATTAGGAAGGCTATTAATAACATATTTTACCGTTTCGTTTTTGAGACTGAAAAGCATAATGGGATTGCAGAGCTTCTGGAAATTCTGGGCAGCATAATCAATGGGTTTGCTTTGCCACTAAAAGAAGAACACAAGCTTTTTCTTGTGCGGACACTGATCCCCCTGCATAAACCCAAATGCTTAGCCATGTACCATCAACAATTAACTTATTGTATGACACAGTTTGTGGAGAAAGACTGCAAGCTTGCTGATACAGTTATTAGGGGATTGTTAAAGTATTGGCCAGTAACAAATAGCTCAAAGGAAGTCATGTTCCTTGGTGAGTTGGAGGAAATCCTGGAAGTTACTCAGCCACCAGATTTCCAAAGGTGTATGGTGCCATTGTTTCGTCGAATTGCTCATTGCTTGACTAGTTTGCATTTTCAGGTATGTGTCCGTTGTCTTTGGATATGCTTCTTCTATTTATTAAGCTTGCACGTAATATATGCATCGTAGAACAGCACTAATTTCTTATCTCTGTAGGCAACATCGATTTTAATATATACTTTGTGGATTGACGTGGCATGCAGTATGTTTATGTTTCCTAGCTTGCAATGGTCATGTGCTGTCTGGTGGAAATGGAGAAATGGAAAATGATTGAAACTAAGAAAAATTTAACTGACGTACAATACTTCTCTCCTGGTTTCTTCTTTTCTTTTCTTGCCAAAGCGCATTTGCTTCTTCAAGTAGAATATTTGCTTTTCAAGGGACTGAATTTCTTGCAGTTAGCCAGTTAGTTTTCTTCTGATGGGTTGAGATGATCTTGAAGTTCCCGATACCATCCCCCCCCCCCCCCCCCCCCCCTCCCCCCTGGATGAGGCATTTATATTCTGTGATTGTTTGAGTGCACACTATTGTTGCCACAGTTTTGTTTGTAATTTCCAATAGTGAATGATTTATGCAGAGGTGGATTTGCTTGTTATCGTAAATGAAGCTCTTATTCTGTAGTGACTGGTTTCTTGAATATTATGTAAATTAAGCAATAGAATTACTATTTGTCAGAGGCTGTTATGGAGCTGCTACTATCTGAGTTTGAGATGGAGTGGTGCTGAGTTTATATTAGTTAATTATCTGCCTATTCGTGGTTACCCTAGCTTGGTAATCCAAATTTTATAATGTAGTTTAGTTCCATCATGAGAAGATGAATATAATTGTCTAAAGTAGTTTTCTGTTATTCTGTATTGCTGATTGCTGACGTAATAGGCGGATGTTTATACTGTAAAATGGTAAGCGAATACTATAGTTGTTGAACAACTTAAAACACCAAAATTTCAAAAGTTTCCACCTTATATTGCTTTGTTGAGTGATAATAATTTGATAACTTACTATAGCATAAAAACCAGATGCCGATGTACAGGAGCTTTAAAGGCTCTTGATCAGGATGTACTGTATTCAGCATCTTCTGTAGTAATACATTACTTTCATGAAAATTTAAATGAAAAAACTAACTTAAGCATAAAAATTGATCTGAGATGCTGGTAGTTCGCTTCTGCAATAGAACTAGTAAGATGAAGTATCAAAAATGAAATATAGTTCTGATTCTTTAAATAACAACAACTACGCCTCAGTCCCAAACAAGTTGGGATCAGCTATATAAATCCTTATTGCTTCAATTAAGCTCAACTCATGATTCTTTGAATAGAGAAAAAAAATCAACAACAAAGAGAAAATGGGCAGGAAGACTTGAGCTTGTGCCCCCTTTTTCCTCCCAATTCCTGTTAATTGGCAGAGAATTTTTCCCCTTGTTGCTATCTTGTGCTGAGATGTGTTGTACTTTTATGTGTCATAAACCTTTTTATTCACTGATGATGGTGGATTTTACTTTTGCTCATGAAGGACTTATTGAAAAAGGAACCTGATCATTCCCATAAAAGGTGATCGATGACGATTAAAGATTTCAAAATATTGAAACCACATATATTGGAGGCACCATTTACTGCCGCATGATTTTTCCGCACTTGTAAAACTGTAAAATCCTAGACAATTCTTCTTTGCCACTGCTACTGCTGCATGCAGAATGAGGCATGTCCTCATTTCCATCATTTCCATCTGTTCAATGTGAAACTATTTATTGATTGAGGTTAAAGTTGTGCAACAGCTTCCATACTTATAGCCTGTTTGGCCAAGCTTTTTTTTGGGCCAAAAGTGCTTTTGGCCAAAAATTGAGGTGTTTGGCCAAACTTTTAGAAGGAAAAAAAGTACTTTTGAGGAGAAGCAGAAGCAGTTTTTGAGAAGCAGAAAAAAGTAACTTTCGAAAAGGCATTTTTCTGAGAAGCACTTTTGAGAAAAATACACTTAAAAGCAGTTTTCAAAAGCTTGGCCAAACACTAAATTACTGCTCAAAAGTGCTTTTCAAATTAATTAGCCAAACACAAACTGCTTCTCACTAAAAGCACTTTTTTTAAAAGTACTTTTGAGAAAAACACTTCTCAAAATAAGCTGATTTTAGAAGCTCAGCCAAACAGACTATTAGCCTCTTAGAATCCCTGCAAGACTGGAAAGTATTTTTTTTTTCTTTTGGTTTTTTGCTCACTTGTAATTACTACAGCACTTAGTGCTAGCTTTATATTACAGTTACCTTTCTTGTTGGCAATAGCATGATACTGTTGTCGGATCTTTGGATTTTCGCTGTAAGACATTTTTATTAGATTGAAAAAGTTAGCCCCTTTTGGCTGTACTTGCCGTGTTTTGTGCTGAGGAATAGCATGAAGATGTGAAGTCGTAATTTGCCATTTATTTGAGGTGCTTGAACTATTGGTGGTCTTGTAGTAAGACTAGTCTTAGCATGAAAAAATGAAAAGATTACTCTAGCTTGATTATCTCACTATCAACTACTCCCTCCATTTCAAGTGAAATCATTTGACTGGGCACAGAGTTTAAGAAAAGAGAGAAGACTTTTGAACTTGTGGTGTAAAATGAGACATATATATTTTGTGTGGTTATAAATCATTGCATAAAGGTAAATTGTTTCCAAATAAGGAAAGAGGTCATTCTTTTTGGCACGGACTAAAAAGGAAATAGGTTCACATAAATTGAAACAGAGGGAGGAGATGCTTTAGAGCTTGTGTGTGCGGGTGGGGGGAGGGGGGAGGGGAGGGGAGGATGTTTTTCTTCCATGCATGGTAGTCTCTCTCTTTAATGATAGATGATCTGTGAAATACTGTACCTTTAAAAGTTAAAACGCAGGATAAATGCTACATTCCTCTAGTCCACCTTTTCTTCTTTTCTTCTTTTTTTTTTCAGGATAAGCAAACGATATACACTATTTTTCTTCAACTTCTGCATTATTATCAGTGGAAAAATTTCTGATTAGTTTCTGGTTGTCTGATCTGGCTTGAAGTATGTTATCTTTCTATGCACTCCTATTAGACAATGCATCTTACCATCGTTTTACTTTACCATATTCTTTTTATATGATTGAGAAATCTATACGGAGTTGACCTTTTGGGCCACCCGCAGCTTTCTAAATTTGGGGATGATGGGCCCGCCCCTATACCCTTCTCCACCTAAATACTAGAGTTAGTTTTCTTATCACGGGCCTCGAACCTTGACTTAAGATACAAGTCCCTCAACCTTTGCAAATTGTGCTAAACCCCCGGTGGCCACCACACTTTGTAGATATGGTTGTATTGCCTATTCTGTAATGTGATATGAGGAAAAAGTAAAATAATAGATAGCCCAGATCTATCCAATACAAATTAGCCAATAGAACCAAAAGGTAGCATTTAGTTTTCAGAAGGTATTCGGACTTGTGATCGATGAATATTTTTATTTCCACCATTAAGTAGATTCCTACCTACCTCTAATCTCTTGTAACAACTACAGGATTCCTACCTACCGCATGCAGTATTGATTGTATAATAACCAAACACAGTAATATTGCTTGGAAAAGAATTAGATGGATTTCTTATCACCTGTTCAAAAACCTCTATTCATTTAATCTTGCGGAAGCATGGTCCGCTAGGATCTTTGATCTTGGTACACTTAATGTCCAACACAGATGACTTTTGTGCTTCATTCCTAATTCATGTGAGAATGGTAATGGGAAAAAGTTGGAAAACAAGTATGCTGTACAAGTCATAAACATGACTTATTTCTCTTGAATACTATTACTCTACCCTGTTCAGGTGTCTGTTGTGCATAGGCAGACAAAGCATTTTCAAAATTCTATTTTCTTTCATTTAAGGCCTTCAATCTGAGGGCAGTTATACAGATAAGCTGGAATAGGAGTAGCAGAAGCAGAATTGACTGGAAGAAGAGGGTGTAAGATGTGTACTGAACCTATTTTTTTGGAAATACTTTGTGGAAGTCTGATGATTGTAGCGGTAGCAATGGAAGCCAAAATGAGGAGAGAATAATGTTGGGTCAGGCTTAGTTTGGGTAAATTATTCTGTTTAAGGGTTTTTTGTACAAATTTATCAATAAATTAAATAATACTCCATTCTATTAATAGTACAAATTTTACTTGTAGCAAAGAAGAAATAGTTCCTCTAGATAACAAAAGGAAGAAGATTTAATTCAGGTTATGTGGCTACAACTTGGGGCACCAAAGTGTGTGGCCTGATGGTCAATGAAGTGGGTGCATACCTTGGAAACCATTGTTTAAATCCCATCTACTTAAGCCTTGGTCAGTAGAGTAACTAGGTACCTGTGTTAGTAGGAGGTGGCAAGTATCCGGTGGAATAGTCGAGGTGCATGCAAATAGCGAGCTCAATGTACAGTATTACTGTGGCTAACTTGGGTAGCATTTGAAGTGGTTTACGGAGTGGATACAGAGTGGATGATTGTATTACAGAGAACATTGATTATGATAATTCAATGGAGATATTGCAAAAGTAGGTTTATTTTCAATTGAAGCTTCGATAAATTCATGACTGTACCTCATGTAAAAATTCTTGGTAGAAATAAAAACATACCTTGTGTAAGTTGCTTTGAAAGCCATCCTGTCGTGGGAACGTACAAATCTGTCTATGCTTGAGTAATATTAGTGCTGTGTTACAAAAGAATGATAAGACTTTTCATTTACGTGGAACTGAAGCCAGGCAGTTTTGCTGCATGTTGCTTTATGTTTTGATGACGTGTTGCTTGGAGCTAGCTCACCTTTTGGTCCCTCTACTAACAGGCCAAAAGATTATGTGTCAGTTAATTGAAACTTAAATATGCTTAGTGGGATTCAGAACGTCAGGATTGGAACGTTGTGTAAATTGAGGGAGCAAAAGTGCAATTTCCTTTTCTAATTCTTCTTCTGTTTTATCTTCTTCTCCTCATCCTCTTAATTTTTTATTTTGTTTTTCAGTTATTGATTCTTAACATTGTATGACTAATTGCTATGTTGTAAAACTAAAGATTGCTGTATATAGAAGTTCCTTTGTATTTATTTTGGTTTTTTAATATGGATGAACGTTTCAGGACTCTTCAGTAAAATCAGTTATTTGATGTTTTCCACAATGAGTTAGTTGACATATTTGATTGATAGATATTATTCTTCTGAACTCGTAGAATGTTTTAGAATGAGAAGGAGACCAGGAGCTTGAGTCGTGTGTTTATCATGTTTCTGCAGGATTTAATTTGGAAAAAATCTGTATTACTTTATCACGAAAAAAAAAAAACTTGTATACAAGCATTCTGAATATACTTTTGCTTTGCTTGCTCTGATTAATTTTCAAATTTGCCAATTCAGAAGACTTAGCGTTTGTGTTGGCTATAGGTGGCAGAAAGGGCTTTGTTTTTGTGGAACAACGATCACATCGAGAATTTGATAAAGCAAAATCGAAAGGTGATACTGCCTATCATCTTTCCTGCATTGGAGAGAAATGCCAGAAACCATTGGAATCAGGCTGTTCACAGTTTGTCACTGAATATTCGGAAGATATTCTATGATCTTGATCCTGAGCTATTCAAGGAGTGCTTGCACAAGTTTCAGGAAGACGAATTGAAGGAAGATGAGATTAAGTCAAGACGTGAAGCTACATGGAAACGATTAGAAGATGTTGCTGCTAAAAATTCTACAAGTACTGAAGCTGTGCTTGTGCCGTCCACTGGGCGTTCTCGAACTTAATATTAAGATATGCTTGTTCTTCCTTGTTCTTCATTTTGATATTTCTGGTTAGTTCACATTTTGGAAGCAGTGAATTTATAAGGGGAGAAGGGATTTTTTTGTGTCATTGGCTTTTTTCTCCTGGTCAGTTTCATCCTGATAGCTGTAGTTGTAACTATAATTTGTTTATATGTGTTAACTTTGGCAATTTGGAAATGATATGGGAGCAAGTATGTTTATCATCATTATACTTCTTTGATACCTTTAACGTGTCAATTGTTTTGGTAAACTTTTGGGTATATACGACTCTTCAACAAATGCTTACAATTCTTAAGATTAGGGATAGAATATAAGATGTGGTGAGTTTGGCATTTTGTTCAAGAGACTCTTTGCATGTATTGCAAAATAGAAAAGCTGCAGAAGCTGATGGTAATAGTAGTAGATTAGTCACTTATGTTTTGGTCTAATTGGAAAATCACAAAGTTAAATTGATAGGAAGAATGTTAGTTAAAGCTGGAATGAACATTGCAGGGGCAATCATGTAGCAAGGCCGCAACTTATGGCATCAAGCTTTTATTTGCTTGTTTATTTGTTTCTCATTTGGCTTTTTGTGAAAGCTGAAGGATTCAGCAAATGGTTGTTAACAAAGAGTCATGTGCTCTCGTAGTTTCGTCTTGAACTATTAGATAGTTATGAGTAAATAATTATAGTATTACGTAGTAGGAGTAAAATATGTTCTAGTTACATATGTAGCAGGAGTATAATATCTATTATATATAAGACTAATTGTATATTTGTATCATTGCTAAAAAAAATAGATTTTTTACCCGTGCATTCTCATATGGTATCAGAGCGTTGGTAAAAAAATAGATTTGTATCATTGTATCAGTGCATTCTCATTCCAACGATATCCGGAAAGAAAGATCTTACTGTCGAGCAATTTTTCGGCTACTTCATCTGTTCCTACGGTTCATCACTGCTATAGTGGTACTGTGCATATACTAGTACAACCATCAGATCCGAAAGCTTGTGCGAGCAAACTCCAGAAATCTCAGTCTCATCAGAACAAAAAAGTCAGTGACTGTGCGTCTTTCCAGGTGACGATTCAAGATTGATTTGCGTTATCTCCGCATTGATAAGTGTTGTGCGAAAACCAACACTACCATCTTCTTTGAAAAAGTTACGCGACAAAACCCCAGTCTATCGCTGCTGCAGAAAGTCCTCCACTCGCCTCCACGTGCCGCCAGAACTAGGGTTCCGGTGAACTACACTAACTTTTCCGGCGCGTGTGAGCCATTCCGTCCATTTTTTGAGAACTTCTTCGGGAAAACTTACTCGTCCAGTGATTCCGATGTAGCCATATAAATTATATCAAATTCTGACAACTTTTATTTTTTCCGGCGTGAACAGTGATTTCCTGAAAAGTTCCTGTTTTCTGGTGGTATTTTAGAACATATTTTGTAGTGTGGAATTCTATTTAGTCTCACTATTTTCATCAGCAACCACCTGATTTTATTGCTCAGGGGGGAGTCTAGTGGCCATGTCGCTTGCGCCGGTTACTTTATGGTCTAGAGCAGTCTCCTCAAGTCTAGTTTGGTAAGTTCAACCAGTGTCATAAATAGCGCTCGCCTCAGTGCTAATAGCGTGAGGCGAGGCAAGGCGAGACAGTGTCGCTACAGACCCTCTGTTGCGTTGCGTTTCAAAATAGCACTCACCTCTACCTGTGTAGCGAAAGGCGACAGTGTCGCGAGAAGCGACTGTAGCATCGCTTTTTTTAAAAAAAGAAAAAAGAAAAAGGGCAAAGACTTAAGTCGTGTTTAGGACTTGACAACAAAGCTTCTTCAACTTCGAACAAAACAATAGAGCTTCATCTGAACTCGCGATTAGGGCTCTATCATCGTCTGCCTTCGTCTTCTTCATCATCTGCCATCGTCTTCTTCAAGCTTCAACAAAGGTTTATGTCATTGAAAGACCAGATATGCTTCTTCTTCTTTCTTCGTTCTTCTTTCTTCTTTCTTCTTTCTCCTTCTTCTTTCTATTTTTTTACTCTGTTTTTTGTCGAAAAGAACTGAAACATAGGTCTATTTTTGTGCTGTATTTTTCGAACAAAATACAGAGGTCTTTCTTCTTCTCTTAATTTTTTTTTTGGTTCTGTTTTGACAAAATAACATAGGCTATTTCGAGGCCCTATTTTGGCAAAATAACAGAAGCTGCTTCTTCTCTTAACAAACACTCTATTTTTTTAGGCCCTGTTTTATTTGCCTTTTTTCAATTATTGACTTATAGTCTTATAGAGTAGAATTAATTGCATATTGAGTTGATAATATTTTTTCTATAAAGCAGCGGTGAAATGGCATCATCCGATAGTAATAAACGAAATGATATAGTTTAGAATTGCTATACAAGGCTCATCAAGATCCACAATTAAATGTGTGTTTTGTGAAAAAATATATCATGATGGGATAACTTGTCACAAATAACATTTGATAGGTGGATTTAAAAATGTCGTACAATATCCCCTTTGTACGCCCGAGGTCAGGGAGGAAGTAAAAGCGTTTGTGATAAGAAAAATGTGACAAGAACTCAAATGAACTTTGAAGCATCGGTGAATCTAATTGATGAAGATGATGAAACGGACGAAGATTCTCAATCTTTATTTCTCGGCAAAACAACAAGAAAAGGAAAAATGTGAAAATGTACAACTTGTTTAGAAAGACTATTGATAAAATTGAAAAGAAAAATGGTGTACAAGTTGTTACAGATAATGCTAGTGAGAATGTTAGTGCGGGTAGGATGATGGAATCTATGTATCCACACATTTATTTGACTCCATGTGGTGCCCATTGTATCAACTTGATGTTTGGTGACATATTCAAGAAAAACCCATATGCTTCAGGTAACTTTAATATAGTTATCTTTAAAGCCTTTAACTTTATTTATACTTATGTCCTATCCTATTAACTATTAACTGTAAAATTGTTCTTGTTACTTCTACAATTTTCACTAAGGCGTCATGGTATATTCTTTCATCAGTCAGAGGCCGTTGTTGTTGAATTTGATGAGGAAATTCATAAATGAAAGAAATTTTGGTGAGACCGGCCAACACTAGATTTGCAACTTCTTTCTTAACTTTGCATAGTTTTTACTTGCAAAAGAAAAACTTGAGAAAGCTAGTTCTTTCAAAAGAATGGAAAGATAATAGATATGCAAAGGAAGCTGCAAGGAAAGAAACTGCCAAAGTTCTTATTTCTCCATCATTCTGGAATGACATCGTTCGGGCTCTTAAAGTTGGTGGTTCTTTCATTAGGGTGCTTCGTATGGTGGATAGGGAGAAAAAACCACCAATCGGATATCTTTATGAAGCTATGGATAGAGCCAAAGCGACTATTGCAGTGTCATTTGAGGGAGATGTTAGGAAATATGAGAAAGTTTTTGAGATAATTGATACCAGGTGGGAGAATCAACTCCATCGACCTTTGCATGCATCATGCTATCTTCTGAACCCGGGATTATTTTACAAGAACACTAGAGATGAAACTTTGGCTTCAGAGGTGTGGATTGGATACCATGCATTTCTTGAGAAGTTGGTCCCTAATTCACCGATGATAGATCAAACAGGGGAGGAGTTTGGTAGGCACTCACAAGCAGAGGGTCTATTTGGTTTACAAGGGGGCCATTAGAGCCAGAGACATAATGTCGTCAGGTAACTAACTTAAATATAGATATCCTTGTAAATTTAATTTAATTTATTTTCTTTATACTTATTAACTTTTAAAATATTTTTCTATAGTTGAATGGTGGAAGCAATTTGGACATCAAACTCCAAACTTGCATAAGTTTGCCATCAAAGTACTAAGCCTAACTTGTAGTGCATCTGGATGCGAGAGAAATTGGAGCATATTTGAGCATGTAAGAAGTAGATTTATTATATTAATATATTCTATATTGTATTATTATTAGTATATATTAATCTAAACAACTTATGCGCAGATTCACTCCAAGAAAAGGAATAGGCTTGAGCTATCATGTCAATGATCTAGTGTATATTAAATACAATAGAACATTGAGGCGACGTTATGAAACTCGCGATACCATTGGTCCAATTTTGTTGGACATCCTTGACGAGGCAAATGAATGGTTAACTGGAGCCTCCCCAAAATCATGAAGATAAACAAGTGTATGAAGGAGATGATCTTGATTGGGGTACTGTTTCTACGACGGCTGGAGTTGAGTCGAATATCTATGGTCTTAGAGGGAGTTCTTCAAGTTACAAGGGAAAGGGAGTAGCAAGTTCAAGCATATCCCTAATTGATGAAGACTCTGAGGATGAAGAAGATGATAGCCAATATAATGCTGATATTCATGAAGTTGTAGAATTTGAAAATCTTGAAGAAGAATAGACGTTGCCTTTTTTAAACTATTAGGCTTTAGTTTATGAATCTACTATGAGTCTATGACTCTATTGAGTCTTTGAATTTGAATGATATATTTATTAATATATATTGTTATTGAGTTTTTAGTTATATGTATATAATATTTTATGTTTTTGTATACATTATCGCTCCAAATAAAAAAGGCGAGCGCTTTGCTGTGCACCTCTCGATACTCGTCGCTATTTGCCGCCGCACACTATCCAAAACACTGAGTTCAACACAGTTATCTAGGAGTTTGGCATGACTCATAGTAAAGTTGGATGATCAACTTGCAGATATTTTCACCAAGTCCCACACTGATCCTCGTATTAGTTACATATGTAACAAGTTTATTACATATGCTTTTTACGCACCGACTTGAGGGGGAGTATTAGATAGTTATCTGTAAATAATCCTAGTCACATAGGTAGTAGGAATAAAATATGTCCTAGTCCCATATGTAGTAGGAGTAAAATATATATTATATATCTGACTTATTATATCATTGTCAAAAAATAGATTTTTCTCCCGTGACTTCTCACGGGAAGTACATTCGTAAGCAGTAATAACAAAAAGCTACCTGATGCTTTCAATAAAAACAATTATATACTACTAACTAGGAAAGAACTAATCGTAGTTAAAAATAAATAAAAAGATTGAAGGCAAAATCTGGATTTGATTGAAATTCCCGATTTTTATTTTATATTTGAACGTATCTCCTCATGTTAACTGCTATTTCCTTAAGTATTTTAATTAGTTGATTTGTAAGTTTCCTGGTGAACATGTTTTCATTCATTTGAAACACCAAAGTTTTTGAGAAAGGTTTAAACACATTTTTGAGAGAATTACAGCAAACTTTTCAATAGGTTAAGCCATTT
This sequence comes from Nicotiana knightiana, assembly GCA_005239525.1. Lineage (NCBI taxonomy): Eukaryota > Viridiplantae > Streptophyta > Magnoliopsida > Solanales > Solanaceae > Nicotiana > Nicotiana knightiana. The sequence continues at coordinate 6,302 of ML387249.1, read as the reverse complement.
AACTTTTCTGTCATAGGAGTATAGTGCTATATGGCTTATATCTTATTAACTATATCCATCTCTTGGGAGATAGACCTATGTATATCTTGCTATTGTGATTTTCTTGATTGCTTAACTAACCTCCATTAATAGAGTGAGAATGTTGTAATTAATGTTGGGGAAATATCTGCAAAAGAAGGTGAATAACTTTTTGAGAGATGAAGAAGGCTGTAAAAGTGGTTTGATCAAGAAAGAAAGTTCCAAATTCTAGAGAAAGAGCTTTTAGCTGATGAATGTAAGTCAACAAGGAGTTCAGATAAACATAAATCACCAGCACTATTATTCTCTGTTTTACCTCTAAAACTCTTCAATATGTTGACGGATTCTTCCGTTTGAAGATGTTTCTAGTTGCGGAGTAACTAAACAATCCAGAAAAACATCAGGTAAGGATAGAGTAAAACTACCTAAGTATGATGTGACTAGTAGCAAATAAGAGGAATTTAAGTTAGAACAGATAGGCATGCTTACTCTTAGGCTATCTACTCATTTAAGATAGGAAACAGTAATATATGAATGAAAATGAGCGATTTCATGGGAGTAAAATAGAATTTTAGCAACAATGACCCGTGTACGCACTCGTCACCTCACGTACACGGTGTCCACACAACAAATCAGTATAAAAATGCCTAAGGGAAAGTCCCCAACACAGAATTAGGCAAGCCACTTACCTGTACTACACTAATCAACTCAATACCAAGCTCTTGCCACGAGTATCGGACTCCGGGTGGCCCAAATCTATTCAAATCGATTGCACGATGTAAATATCACTTAAAGGAACAAAATAACTAATTATTTATAAGCTAGTACGTCCCTCGGGCCCACGTCTTGAAATTAGGTAAAATTTTATATTTTCCGGACACCCATTCACTCACGAGTCTAACCATATAAGAATCTCTCAAATCGGAGGTCAAATACCCAACCAAAACTCAATAATTCGATCTATGAAGTCATCCCATTTTCCCCATAATTTTCGAAATTAAAGGTTGAATTTAAGATTGGAATCATGGAATTTGATCTATAAGGGATAGAAATCACTTACCCAAGTTACCCAGGTGCAAAAGTCTTCAAAAATTGCCCTTCCCGAGCTCTTAAATTCTAAAATATGAAAATGGCATAAACCCTCGGATTTGGGGTTTTAATATTCTGCCCAGGCATTTGCCTTATGCGATCGCGTACAATGAGTCGCGATTGCGGAGAGTAATGAAACACGCGCCTGAAATTCCTTCATAGCGATCATGATTAAAGGTTTGCGATCGCGGACCTTCTGATCCTACAACAATGCGATCGCGTCTGAGGCCACGCGACCGCATAGAGTAAAACACTGCACCTCCCATAGCCTCAGTATACCTTACGCAATCGCGATCATGGGCGTGCGATCACGGAGACCACCTGATTAGAACAATGTGATTGCGGCTAGACTTCTTCGATCGCGAAGCACAATCTCTGACCACCTCCATCTAACACTACGCGATCGCGGACTGATTCGCGCGAACGTAGAGAACACTTATCTGCTGCTATAAAACCAGAAAACCAGACCTACCAACCAACCCTAATACCGTATTCAAACTTGGTCTATCCTTAAAAACACATCTCATAACATCAAAATCATCAATTACGCATAGATTCAAGCCTAAGAACTTAGGAAATTTCTAGAATTCACATCCGACACCGAAACACGTCTAAACTCATCCGAATGACCTCCAATTTTGCACACATGTCATAAACGACATTACGGACCTGCTGTCGCTTTCGGAAATCCATTTCGAGTCCGATATCAAAATCTCACCTATCGGCCGAAATTGCCGAATTCTAACTTTCGCCAATTCAAGCCTAAATCCACAACCGACCTCGGAAACACATTCCGAGTACGCTCCTAACCACGAAATCACCCAACGGAGCTAACGGAGTTGACGAAATTCCATTCCAGATCCGTCATCACACAACTCTAGTTACGGCCAGATTTCTAAAGCTAAAATCCACATTTATGGACTATGTGTCCAAAATCACCCCGAATTTCATCACTCAACGCACCGACAAGTTCCAATAACATAAATAGACATGGGAGAAGTGGTCAATAGGGGATCGGGGCGCAAATTCTTAAAATGACCGGCCGGGTCGTTACATCCTCCCCCTCTTAAGAAAAACGTTCATCCTCGAACGAGGATAGAAATATACCTGAAGCTGGGAAAAGATGAGGGTAATGACCCCGCATATCCTGCTCGGTCTCCCAAGTCGCCTCCTCGACTGGCTGACCCCTCCACTGAACCTTTACTGATGCAATATCCTTTGACCTAAGCTTTCTGACCTGCCTGTCTAGTATAGCCACATGCTCCTCCACATATATTAGATCCTTGTCCAATTGGACTTAGCTGAAATCCAAGACATGAGTCGGGTCACCGTGATACTTCCGGAGCATGGAAACGTGGAACACCGGATGCACCCCTGCTAGGATAGGAGGCAGGGCTAGCTCATAAGCAACCTCCCCAATATGTTGCAACACCTGAAAATGACCAATAAATCTCGCACTCAGCTTGCCTTTCTTCCCGAACCTCATGACGCCCTTCATAGGCGATACCCGAAGAAAAACCCGATCACCAACCATAAATGCCAAGTCACGAACCTTCCAATCCGCATAGCTCTTCTGCCTGAACTGAGCAGTGCGAAGTTTCTCCTGAATCACCTTCACCTTGTCCAGGGCATCCTGAACCAAGTCTGTACCCAACAATCGGACCTCGCCCGGCTCAAACCATCCCACGAGAGACCTGCACCGCCTACCATACAAAGCCTTATACGGCGCCATCTGAATGGTGGACTGGTAGATGTTGTTGTAAGAAAACTCTGCAAGAGGCGAGTATCGATCCCATGACCCTCCAAAATCCATCACACAGGCACGGAGCATATCCTCGAGTATCTGAATCGTGCGCTCGGACTGCCCGTCCGTCTGAGGGTGAGAAGCTGTGCTCAACTCTACCCTGGTGCCTANAAACTCTGCAAGAGGCAAGTATCGATCCCATGACCCTCCAAAATCCATCACACAGGCACGGAGCATATCCTCGAGTATCTGAATCGTGCGCTCGGACTGCCCGTCCGTCTGAGGGTGAGAAGCTGTGCTCAACTCTACCCTGGTGCCTAACTTCTGCTGAACGGCTCTCTAGAACCGTGAAGTGAACTGTGTACCTCTGTCTCAAATGATAGATACTGGAATAGCGTGGAGGCGAACAATTTCTCTGATATAAATCTCACACAACCTCTCCGATCAGTATGTTAGTCAGTACTGGAAGGAAATGGGCTGATTTGGTCAGCCGATCCACAATCACCCAAATAACATCATGCTTCCTCAAAGTCCAACTACAAAGTCCATGGTGATCCGCTCCCACTTCCACTCTGGAAGCTCAATCTGCTGAAGTAACCCTCCCGGTCTCTGATGCTCACATTTGACTTGCTGACAGTTGAGACACTTGGCTACAAACTCTGCTATATCCTTCTTCATCCTTCGCCACCAATAGTGCTATCTCAGATCCTGGTACATCTTCGTGGTACCCGGATGGATGGAATACCACGAATTATGGGCCTCCTCAAGAATCAACCCCCGAAGCCCATCTACGTTGGGCACACAGATACGACCCTGCATCCTCATCACCCCATCCTCTCCTATAGTCACGTCTCTGGAATCACCCCGCCGGACTCCTATCCTGAAGAACCAAAAGGTGGGGATCATCATACTGGCGCTCTCTGATACGGTAATGAAGGGAAGATCGAGCAACCACATAATCTAATACCCGGCAAGGCTCAGAAAGATCCAATCTCACGAACTGACTGGATAAGGACTGACATCTAAGGCTAGAGGTCTCTCAGCTGCATGAAGGTATGCCAAACTCCCCAAACTCTCCGCCCGGCGGCTCAAGGCATCGACCACCACATTGGCCTTCCCCGAGTGGTATAATATAGTGATGTCATAGTCCTTTAGCAACTCCAACCACCTACGCTGGCGCAAATTTAGATCCTTCTGCCTGAATATGTGCTGCAAACTCCGGTGATCCGTGAATATCTCACAGGGAACACCATATAAATAATGACGCCATATCTTTAGGGCATGAACAATCGCTGCCAACTCGAGATCATGAACATGGTAGTTTTTATCATGGACCTTCAACTGTCTGGACGCGTAGGACCCCTACCATCCTGCATCAACACCACTCCCAAGCCAATCCTCGAAGCATTACAATAAACTGTATAGGACCCTGAACCGGTAGGCAAAACCAACACAAGAGCTGTAGTCAGGGTTGTCTAGAGATTCTGAAAGCTCTCCTCACACTCCTCAATCCATACAAAAGATGCACCCTTCTGGGTCAGTCTGGTCATAGGCGCTGAAATAGATGAAAATCCCTTCACAAAACGGCGATAATACCCAGCCAAACCAAGGAAACTGCGGATATCAGTAGCTGAGGACGGTCTGGGCCAACTCTGAACCGCCTCCACCTTCTTCAGATCTACCTTGATCCCATCCAAAGACACCACGTGGCCTATGAATGCCACAGAATCAAGCCAAAATTCACACTTAGAAAACTTGGCATACAACTTCTTCTCCCTCAATGTCTGACGCACGGTCCTCAAGTGCTGCTCATGATCCTCCTGGGACCTAGAATATACCAGAATGTCATCAATGAAAACAATGAAGAAAGTATCAAGATAAGGCCGAAATATGATTTGCATCAGGTTCATGAAGGCTGCTGGGGCATTGGTCAACCCAAATGACATAACAAGGAACTTATAGTGGCCGTATCTGGTCCTGAAGGCAGTCTTCGGGATATCCGGTTCCCGAATCTTCAACTGATGATAACCAGAATGTAGATCAATCTTGCAGAACACCCTAGCACCCTGTAACTAGTCAAATAGATCATCAATGCGAGGCAATGGGTACCTGTTCTTCACTGTCAACTTATTCAGCTGCCGGTAGTCAATACACATACGCATCGAGCAATCCTTTTTCTTCACAAATAATACCGGAGCGCCCTAAGGTGATACACTGGGCCTGATAAATCCTTTCTCAAGTAACTCCTGTAACTGCTCCTTCAACTCCTTCAACTCAGTAGGAGCCATGCGATAAGGAGGAATGGAAATGGGCTGAGTGCCCAGCAACAAGTCAATGCCAAAATCAATGTCTCTATCAGGTGGCATACCCGGAAGATCAGCTGGAAATACATCAGAATAGTCTCTGACAACTGGAACTGACTCCACTGTAGGGCCTCAATACTAACATCTCTCACATAAGCCAAATATGCATCACATCCCTTCCCAACCATCCGCTGAGCCTTAAGAAAAGAAATGACTCGGCGGGGAGTATACTCCAAGGAACCTCTCCACTCTAACCTCGGAGATCTTGGCATAGCCAGCGTCACGTTCTTGGCGTGATGATCACGCTCAACTATGTCTAATAAAAGACTAAGCGGGCGTTGCAAATATAATCCGGGGTATTATGCCCAGAGTCGATCCCACAGGGAATTTACGTGTCAAGCAAGCTGTTAGAATACTCAACTGTCACTTGATGTTATTTAAATTACTAAAACTAAAGATTAACTACGCTAAGGTGTAAACAATTGTAATAAAGATCTAAGGTTATGGTTTCCCCCGTCGGTGAATTTACTTCTCGGATACTTTATATAGCTTGATTAGTTGTCTTTATCAATCATGAACACTCTATCTACCATAAATCTCTCTCAAGTAATTATGATAATTTACTAGACGCACTCTCTCAAGTTACGCTAGCTAGATTGCATTACAGTTCACTTTAGATTGCACCCGAGGTATCGTTATCTCTAATCCAACCTCTAAACCCTCGGTTATGACTTTCATCTATACTCCGGGAGTGATGTTGTTCAAACAACTACCTAAATATGCACTCTCTCTCAAGTAGATACATAATAAATAGGCACAGCTAATTGATGGCCATTCAATTAACTACAACAAGAACGTAGTTGAACAAATAGA
>ML387248.1:269066-328742 GCA_005239525.1 Nicotiana knightiana | reverse complement strand
CATCCTTCTTTTTAGTCAGAGCCCACAGGTGTTTCATCACTGCTGCTTTGTTCCAAACCTTCACATTGATCACGTTCAATCCATTTGCTACTTTAGGTTGGCATATTTTGTCCCATGTTATCAAAGCTTCCCTTGAAAATTTATTTGATCCAGTCCACATGAATGTCCTGCAAATAGTCTCTATCATATTCATGATCTTCTTTGGAATTAAGAATATTTGAGCCCAATATGTTTGTACACCAAATAGGACAGATTTGATTAGATGAACTCTTCCTGAATATGAGAGCATCCTTGCTGACCAGCATCTAAGCCTCTCTATGATCATCTCTACTAAAGGCATACATTGATGAATGTTCAGCTTCCTCGCAGACAATGGGACTCCCAGATATTTAAAAGGTATACTACCCATTTCATATCCAGTAAGTTGTATCATTTCTTCTTTGATTTGATGTGATACCCCAGAAATATAGATTGAGCTCTTTTCTGCACTTGCTTGTAATCCTGATGCCTTAGAAAATTTATTGAAAGTGTTCTACAATGCATTTACTGATTGTTTGTCACCCATGCAAAATATTAACAAATCGTCANAGAATGGTTGCAATGCTATGTTGATTTGTCCTCATCTTCGGGTACTTCATCTTTTGCCTCTATGATCTTCCTCACCACCCATGTTGCAGCTTTGGGTGTTCGTATATCTTCAATACATCTGTTCTTTATGTAGTAGGTATGAGCCCATCTAATCCATAGTGCATCCTTCTTTTTAGTCAGAGCCCACAGGTGTTTCATCACTGCTGCTTTGTTCCAAACCTTCACATTGATCACGTTCAATCCATTTGCTACTTTAGGTTGGCATATTTTGTCCCATGTTATCAAAGCTTCCCTTGAAAATTTATTTGATCCAGTCCACATGAATGTCCTGCAAATAGTCTCTATCATATTCATGATCTTCTTTGGAATTAAGAATATTTGAGCCCAATATGTTTGTACACCAAATAGGACAGATTTGATTAGATGAACTCTTCCTGAATATGAGAGCATCCTTGCTGACCAGCATCTAAGCCTCTCTATGATCATCTCTACTAAAGGCATACATTGATGAATGTTCAGCTTCCTCGCAGACAATGGGACTCCCAGATATTTAAAAGGTATACTACCCATTTCATATCCAGTAAGTTGTATCATTTCTTCTTTGATTTGATGTGATACCCCAGAAATATAGATTGAGCTCTTTTCTGCACTTGCTTGTAATCCTGATGCCTTAGAAAATTTATTGAAAGTGTTCTACAATGCATTTACTGATTGTTTGTCACCCATGCAAAATATTAACAAATCGTCAGCAAAACATATGTGTGTCACTCCCAGCTTCTTGCATTTTGGATGAAACTTGAACTCTTTCTGCATTTTCAATGTAATCATCTCCCTGTGCAAATACTCCATAGCAATCACAAATAGGTAAGGAGACATTGGATCTCCTTGCCTAATACCTCTCTTAGCAGGGAAAGGTTTTGTGATTCCTCCATTAAGTGCTAATGAATAAGAAACTTTTGTCACACACTCCTTGATCCATCCAATACACTTCTGAGGAAAACCAAGATCTGTGAGCGTATATCTTAAGAATTGCCAATCCAGTGAATCATATACTTTCTTTAAATCAACCTTGAGAATACATCTTAGTGATAGCCCCTTCCTGTTATAACCATTAAACAATTCATGGCTAAACAAGACATTATCCACAATGCCCCTCCCTTCTATGAATGCAGATTGTGCTCTCCCAATTATGCTATCTATTACCTTCTTAATCCTTATAGTCAGTATTTTTGCAATAACTTTGTAGGTTGTAGTACATCATGCTATAGGTCTATAGTCTTTCACAGTAGTAGGAGCTGGTCCTTTGGGGATCAATGTTATAGTTGTGCAATTCCATGCTTTCTTCATCTTGCTTGTCTTGAAGAAGAACACCACTGCTTCATAGACCTCTTGTTTGACTTCACTCCAATGCATTTTAAAAAACTCTACTGGAAAACCATCAACTCCTGGTGCTTTGTCATTTGGCATGTCTTTCACTGCTTCATCAATTTCTTCATAAGTAACTCCTGCACTAACTCTTGTTGCTGCTGTATTGATAAGCATACACCTTCTTTGATGACTTTTGTATTTGGACATGATTTGATCCCAGTATCAGTCCCCATGAGCTGCTTAAAAAAGGTAACACATTCCTTTTTCTACCTCTTGAGGTTCTGTAACTCTAATTCCTCCTGCATTGTATACAGAAGTTATTGAGTTCCTGCTTGCTCTCATCTTCAGCTAGGCATAAAAGTATTTGGAGTATGAATCTCAAAATCTATCCAATTTAATCTTGACTTATTCCTCAAGATTCTTTCTTCTATTATGCTCCATTTCTCTAGTTCCTGTAGTGTCTGTTTTTCCTTCTCAATCATTTCTTGGTTTAAGGGACTGAGCTTCAGATTACTTTGCAAATGCTCTAGCTGCTGTCTAATTTTATTCAATCTTCTCTCATATTTTGCCGTCTCCTTATTCAATCCCTTTGTCAAAAGTTTCAACTTCTGAAGTTTCTTCCATATAGTATCCATAGGATCACATCCCATCTTTTGCCTCCATATGTCCTCCACCATAGGTTTGAACTCTTTGTGTTCCATTGTTACCACATACATCTTAAATGGTTTATGATATATGTTCTTCCTCCTCCATATTTGGATCACTATAGGAGAGTGATCTGATACCCCAGGTTCCAAACAAACAGCTTCCACATGTCCATATTCTCTGATCCAATCGAAGTTGCCAAAAGCCCAATCAATTCTACTATATACTCTATCAGCTGCGTGTTGTTTATTGCACCAATTATAGAAACAACCTTTTGTATTCAAAGGGGTCAATTGTATGGAATCAATACACTCCTTGAAATCTTTTATCTCATTCATAGTAACTGGATGCCCCAACCTATCATCAATGCTCAGAACACTATTGAAATCACCACTAATGAGCCATGGGAACTGAGTCCACCTTCCCATCCTTTGCAATTCATCCCATAAACTTGTTCCCTCATGTATCTTGTTTTTAGCATACACAACTGTCAACATAATCTAGCACCCAGTCATTGTATCACTCACTACACAATGAATGCATTGTTCATGAATTTGAACTACATTGACTGATAGATTTGTCTTCCACATCAACCAGATTCTACCATTTTCAGCTTTAGCATAATTGCAACAATAACCCCAGTCCCTTGCTACTCTACACAATATTGTTTTTGCCTTTTTTTTCTTTTACTCTAGTTTCCAGACATCCTAGTATATCTATCTTATTCTTCTGCAAAAAGATTTTCAATTCTTTTTGCTTATAGGTCTTGTTCCGCCCCCTTATATTCCATGGTTTTATGATCATGGAGGGTATTGTATAGGATCAAGATCCAGAACCCCTCTCTGTGCATCTGTTTGTCCCAATTCATCCAGCACTGTGAATCTATTTGCATCTGCACTTCTGCCTTGCTTACCTAGTGAGATGTTTTGTTATTCATTTTCCCCTTCATTCTATATCATCGTTCCTCTTTGTGTTGTGCCACTTCCATGTGTCACCTTGTCACCCTCTATAGGATTCTACATTTCACTCATTTCTTCATTCTTCTCTTCCTTTTCTTGTTGTTCTTTAGGTTTCCACTCCTGGATGATTTTCCTTCTTCTGCCTCTATTTCTTCTCTTAGGCATTTGGAATTCCTCATTCTCCTCCTTTTTTCTCAACTTCCAGCATTCAATAATCTCATACCCAAAGTGTAAACATTCAGTACAAAATTTTGGCTTCCATTCATAAATAATTTCCTGCTGTTTAACACTCGTAGGAGTTATGATTTCAATAGTCTCCACCAAAGGTTTTGTTATATCAACTTTCACTAGTACTCTTGCATAAGAGATCTTCCCTAATTCAGTTGTGTACTTGTCTGTATACATTGGCAACCCTACAACACTTTCCACCTTACTCAATGCATCTGCAGTCTAATACCCAACTGATAGGCTAGGTAATTGAATCCAAAGTGGAATAGTGGTGATACACTTAGGGTCAAAATGAAAATCTCTCTCCAAATTCTGTAATATGAGTGGCTTGTTGTGATAAGTGTAAGGTCCTGCTTGAATAACTACTTCCTTATCCTTCTCATTTGTAAATCTGAGCACATAATATCCATCATGATGATGTATTTGAGGTTTATCCACAAAATCTCAAACTGTTTCTATATAGTTCACCATAGATTTCTCATATGGTGTATCCCCCAATACATACCCAATTGATGCATTGTCCCAGTATTCCATTAGTTTGTTTACATCTTCTTCCTCTATTTGAATTATCATCTTACCTTCTCTATGGCTTGGTGGTACGTAATCCAGCCTCATCCCCATTTGAGAGTTCCTATTTTGCATTCTAACCTCTTTTGCGTGTACTGTTCTATCCATTTCTATTTATGTAGTTCCTAGATCTGGATCTGGATTTGCTTCGAGGACTCAGCTTCAGAGAATTGGAGACGTTTTGGGCTCGTTAGTAGCAGTTCCTTGCTTTTCTGAGGTGCAATCATAGTGGTCGCACAGTTACTGTTCCATTGGTTCCTATTCATCTCTTCCTTTTCAGTTAGCTCAATTTCCTTGCCAATTGGTTGAAAACCAGCTGGTAGGAAACTTCCAAAGGTTAATGGAGTAAGGGTCTGTGTCACGGAGTTCACCGGCGTAGTCACACCGGCCACCATCGCTGCTTGCCTTTGCTTCCTTGCCATAGCCTGCCTTGGCTTATCATGCGCCGAGAGCATTTATCTGAGGCACAATTATATATCGCTTAGTTCCTCTTTCTCAAGTAAGAACAAAGTCAAAAAGGCGTAATTAATGATTGCAATCACTAATTCAAATTTAAAGTATGAAAATGACTAAATAATAAATAACCCAATCATAAACAAGCATATTATTAAAATCCCATAAGATTCACATAATAGGGTTATATTACAACTCTAGATAAAAATCTAGTTACTCATAACTAAGAAAAGAAAATTATAAATATTGAAGAAAGATACAAGAATAAGCTACTATTTAAAATATTAAAGTAAACTCTGTGTTAGAATGTGATTTTCTCTCCTCCAAATTTCAAGATGAAAAGACGCCCTAAGAGAGCATAAAAATCCTATTTATAATGCTCTATAATTTCCTGCCAAAATTCCATTCGGGCTCTTTTTTAACCGCACAAGGGAAAGTGTTGTTTGCGCTTTTTTGAATTCAAGTGGGGTTTGTAGTCGCCTGTCAGGTTTTTCTGCCGCACTTTAGGTCTTGTTGTCGTACTCTAGAGAGACCTAAAATAATCTATCTTCTCAATCTATGATCTTTTGGCTTATCGGTGTGGGCTATTTTGTGGGTCAAAGTGTGGTCGCATACTTGATTTTGCAGACCATACTTCTGGCTGAGGTGTTGAGGCTTCAATTTTGTCGATTTGTTTTCGTAAGATCATTAGTGCAGACGCACTTTTATTTTTGCGAACCACACTTCTTCCTGTCCTTCTTCTCAAACTTAATTTCCTAGATTTGTATCTTTTGAGTCATTCTTCCTTCAGGCCCCCTAAATTCTTCACAACAAACCAGAAATTCTATAATTTTTGTTAGAATTGATCACTAAATAATTATTTTCGAACTTAAGACTATAGCAAAAAGGTAATAGTAAGTGGTTAAAATCCTCACTTATCAACTCCCCCAAACTTAAGTATTTGCTTGTCCTCAAGCAACTAAGTTAACACCCTCTCTTCCCATCCTTTTTTTTTTATTCAAGGAATTAAACACAAATCATTTGCAACTCAATTAGTACCAACTATTACCCACAATACTCGTGTGTTCTAGACAAGGCGTCCAATCTCAAAAAGATATATTTTATCCATCTGATGCAATTGTGTGACATTTGAGCCCCAAAGATTAGCATCATTTATTATGATTCCTTGTTTATTCATGCTCATCATGGTAGGCCCCAAACTCTTCTTCGTATATTTTCAGTTTGCATTACCTACTTCAAGAATTTCACTCAGTTTCTTAGTTAAGCTTTAAGTACTATAGTTTTGCCCCTCATGCACAACTCTATTAATGTAAGTACTATATTTTGCCCCTCATGCACAACTCTATTAATGTAAGTATGCTTGATTTAAAATTAAATAGGACTTTGTTTGGGCGGTAATAAAGGCCTTTAATTTAGGGTAGGATGAAATTCTGGGCAATGAGGGGCTATACCTTCCCTAAGCACTTCACTCAATCCCCCTTGCATAAATTTTCTTTTTGTCAAGAATGCTTCTCCCATATTTGTTTTTCTATTTTCAACAAGGCACAATTGAGAGAATTACTTGGAATTTGTTCTACTTCTTTGAAGTTAGAGAGACTCACCATCTCTCTTTATTGTCAATATTGCTCAAAGTCTTCTTTGATTTTCCTTTGTTATTTTCTTGAAGCTAGAGAGACTTGGCATTGCTCTTTGTGATTAATTTCTTCCGTCTTTTTTCTTTGATCTTTTAGATCCTGCTCTTTGGTATGGATCCTTCTAGCCTTTCCTTCTTTTCTTTATTATCAACAATCATTGCATGTTATTTTTCAACGCGAGTTGTATTCTTTTTTTCTTTTGGTGCCTTGGTGTCTTTATTTTTCTAGCCTTTCCTTCTTTTGTCCCAAATCATAACTACTATTAACTACTAATCATATCAAACTACTAAGAAATTGTCAAATGTCATCATCAAATTATTACAACCTAAACGTAAGTCAAATCAAATCCTCCAACCCCTAAATGAAAAGTAAGCATTGCCTTTAATGCTTTTAAACATAATAAAATGATAAAGAGGGGTGACGAAGCTCCCTAAGCACCCTCACTAGCTTGTGTGTCATATTGAAGTTCAGTATGTTGAGTCTCATCTAGCTGAATGATATTATCATCCATGGGGACCCCCTATGTGGTAAACATGTCCCAAATAATGTATTATCATCAAGGCTTCTCTTCAATCAACCCCAAATACTGAGGGGCACCCCCCGGGAGATCACCTCCTCAAATAAACTAAAATATGCCAAAGAGGGTCTCGACAGGAGAATAATATATAGGACCAAACTGTTAAATGATCCGTGTCCACATAGAATAATCGAACCGTCGATGGTGAAAAAATGTATACTTGTGCCAAGTAATTGAAGGAGAACCTTTTATCATCAAAAGACTTCACGCGTCAAAGAAGTTTTCTATTTTCACAAGAAACGACCCCAGGGCCAGAAATTTCCCGAACACTCGGGGACTGACGTCAAAAACTCGAAGCCGTAAGACCTCGGGACAGGAAACTTTGAGCTCGTAAGCCCTCCACGAGGCACCAGTGTAAGCCCTCCTTGAGGCAACACCAACAATATCAACAATGTAAGCCCTCCACGAGGCAATACCAACACTAAGCCCTCAATGAGGCAATATCGCATCTATAAGACCTCAACGAGGCAACGTCAAATTTGTAGGACCTTAAAAAAGGCATAACCCCGACTCAAGGATTGTCCTCGACAGTCAGCTCATCGAGCTATCTGACTTGAAATCGTAAGACCTCAAACTTGCAACTTCTAGTTCATAAGCCCTTCATGAGGCAATATCAACAACATAAGCTCTCCATGAGGCAATATCAATAATGTAAGACCTCCACGAGGCAATACCAACATTAAGCCCTCTATGAGGCAACATTGAACTCGTAAGACCTCAATGAGGCAGCGTCAAATCTGTAAGACCTCAACGAGGCATGTTCAAATCCATAAGCCCTCCACGAGGCACCAATGTAAGACCTTCATGAGGCAACATCAAGTTTATAAGACCTCAATGAGGCAACATCAAAAATTTTGCTATTTTCACAAAGAACAGCTCCAAAGCCAATACTTTTCAATGTCCCGGGGACTATCATCGGCAGTCACCCCATCGAGCCATCAAAAACTCGAAGCCATAAGACCTCAGGGCTAGCAACTTCGAGCTCATAAGCCCTCCATGAGGCAATATCAAAACTATAAGACCTCAAGCAAGGCATGAACAAATTTGTAAGACCTTAAAAAGGCATAATCCCGATATCAAAGTCAAGGCTATATATCAAAATTGTAAGACCCCTAAAAAGGCATACCCTCGATATAGACATCGAGGCTATCTCACTCGGGACTAAAAGGCTACGGCCAAATACAATGACCACTGTCATGAGGCTCCGGCCAAACTAACGTGAGACGTTCGTCCATCGCCATAAAATCACATGCCTCCAATTACTTAGAACGTACTTCGAAAAAAACCGGTAAAAGGTCATACCGACCCAACGTGTAAGAGCCCAAGTCGCCAGCTATACTTAAAGGTCGTACCGACTCAGTGCGTAATAGCCTAATTTGCCAGCCATATCAAAGGGTGTATCGACCCAATGCGTAAGAGCCTAAGCGCCAACCTAAAGAACCTAAGGGTCAATGAGCTCGAGTTGAAACCCGACTCGAAGACTGAGCCCTAAACGGTTAACTAAAGAGCCTAAGGGAAAAATGCGTAAGAGCCTAAGCGCCATTCGTATCAAAGGGTGTACCGACCCAATGCGTAAGAGCCTAAGCGCCAGCCCAAAAAACCTTAGGGTCGATTTAAAAAACCTAAGGGTCGATGAGCTCAAGTCGAAACCCGACTCGAATACTGAGCCCTAAACGGTTAACTAAATCATCTAAGGGCCAAATACGTAAGAGCCCACGGGCCAGCCTAAAAATCCTCAAGGCCAATTTATAACCCCAAGGGTTTCATTTTGAAGTCCAATTCATCGGGCTAATTATCGACAAGCAAATCAGAAATACCGAAGAATTTTTTTTATATATATATATGTATTACAAATATACATTTATAATGCTCCCATAAGAGTTTTTACAAAGGACAAGAAAGAAAAACCAATTCCACTCACGGGACCAGCTTCCTCAACAGCCCCTCGGACGAGCTCCCATGGAGGCCTTCAAATATCAGCATCGGCTCCAGAGGAAACAAAAAACTTGGCGTCGATCTCATCTGCCTTGGCCTGCTTTATGTCTTCCGAGAGATCAAAGCCCCTAGCATGAATATCCGCGAGGGTCTCCCTCCAAGATCTACATCGGGCATACTCATTTCTCCTCCTCTCCCTGTCAAATGCTCCTCTCAACTCAGCCCGAGCATCAGCAGCATCTTTTAAATAAATGGTCACTTTCTTATCGACCTTTGCTCCAACTTCTTAAGCTTCAGCCTGGGCGTCCACGACCTCGGCCTTCATATTCAAAAGATCAGTCTCGAGCATGGAAATCCTGCTCGTTTGAATCGATCTACTTTGTCGAGCATTGTGAAGTTGTACCTCGAGAACGGAAGCCCTGGCCAAAACATTCCTTTGGGCCGCAGCATGAACACCTATCTGTGCCTTCAACGCATTGCATTTGAAATTGACCTGTCCGACTTCACCCCAAAGGTGCTCCAACGCTTCAATTTTTCTCTGGAATTGAAGCACTGAAACATTAGTTCTCAAAGGCGGGAAAGGAAGCATGTACTCCTTCAGGATAAGGATTACCTATTTCTCGAGATTGCCTTCGTAGTCTCGACTTTGATGCATCTCCGATCGAAGATATATCAACTCTTTTGTTTTCTTATTGCAAAGAAGCCTGAGAGATTTCTCCTTGCCCAAAGCTTCCCGCAACTTGGTCTCACAACAGAGCAGCTCGAACTTGAGCTTGTCAAAGGCCTATGAAAAGGAAGCTTCAGTTCAAAAGATGAAAATACAAAGCTGAGAAGCCAACAAAGTCAACCAAAACTCACCACGGAACAGAGCTGCTGAGCCTCCTCAAAAGTCAAGCATGCATCTGCTGGCCTGGTCCCATCGGCCCCAGTTGAACCTCTTTTGATGGGGGTATAATCGCTCGACACCCATTTGATTTAGGCAGCCCTTGGCCCGAGCATCACTCGAAGTACATTCGGGGGGGAAGCAGATGGTGGTGAAAGACTCTTTCTCCTTCCCTCTCGTGGAAGCTCTCCCTCGAGGCTAGAGGTCTCGGGCCCAACATGATCGACAACCTCAGGAGGGCCCCTGGTCTGAGCCATATATGAAAAATGATCCTCCCGAGGAGAGATAATATCCACAAAATAACCGACGCATATAAAGTCCTCTTCAGCAGAGGCATATCTTTTGCGTCTCCGGACAAGCCCTGCCTCATTGACAATGTCCTCATCCATCGTCTTTTCCGCCTATTATCCTCCCTCGGCTCCAAAGCCGATAGTCCTTCCCCCTCCTCAAGGGGGCACAGTCTCATCTCTGAGAATCCACCAACACCTGCGATGGCGAAGGTAATAGACATAAAGGAAAGCATTCCTCAAAAGGCAATCACATGGCACGTACCGTGGTGCTTTGCTTCCATCTGCCATTCGACAGATCTCGCCACTTGCATTCATCATAGGTCGAGGAAGTTGCCAGCCCCCGAGTCCAGTCATCAAGATCGGGGATCTCTTCCAAAATCCACGGGACCGCTAAGAAAGAGAAAAAGAAACATTCTTATAAATCATCAAGAGCAAAGGGCACTAAGGTATGACGATGTACTTACGTTTGAAGTTCCATTTTTCGGGGAACCGCAGGAACTATGCAGGAATGATGTCGACGGTCCTCACTCGGAAAAATCGACTCATCAATCCTCGGTCCCGGTCTTCATCATCATTGGAAATAAAAGGCTTGGTGGATCAGCGTCGTAACGCAATCAGGCCTCGACATTGCAAATGACGATATAATCTGATAAGGTGGCTAAGGGTAAACTCGAGCTCAGCCTTTTCAGTAAAGTACCTTATCATCAGCACTATCCGCCAGAAGGACGGATGAATTTTAGCCATAGTGACTCGATACCTTTTGCAAAATTCGAGCACAAGACGGTCGAGGGGGCCCAATGTAAATGGGTATGTATACACATTCAGGAATCCCTCTATAATACTCTCTTCTCGGGAAGGTATCTGCAGCATCACGTTTTCTCCCTATCCACAATCTCTCCTCACGGCCTCGAGGTGATTCTCCTCTATCGATCGAATAAACCTCGACGCATGTTCTCGATGGCCCGGAGCATCGAAGGGTTTCTCTAGTGCAAAGTCTTTCTACAAAGCAAAACAACTCGAGGTTAACTCGTTGTACGCCGGCGGTGTGCCACCAACCGGGCAAGAAGCAGAGGTAGAGTTTCCCTCTTCATGATGAGCGCATTTGGGTACGGATGCCATAACTATTTGAACAAAGATAATGAGGAAGAAAGCTCAAGCAGTTTCGCAAAGGAAGAGAACATTAAAGAGAAAACTAATTTTGCAAATTTGCAAGACCTACACTGAAGAAGAAGCAAGTGTACATATATATATAGAACAAGCGACGGCTATTCACCCACTTTGAGGGCCAATTAATTCTGACATGGTCGTTATAGTTTTTGGGGAAGTGTACCACTGGGGCCACCTTAGTTACTTCACGTCATGTCATATAAATGACGTTGTCATGTCGCGTTCGAGGGATCGAAACTCCCATGTCAACCTAGCCTCGAGAAGGTGTCCGATCCCAGGGATCTCTGTCACTACAAGAACGGGCTCCAAAGAGCTAAATTCAGAGCTCGAAGATCGAATTTTGCATAAGCATTGCAGGATAAAGCTTGAAAAATAAGAAGCGAAGAGATATTTTCCATTCCAAAAATATACTTACAAGGGTATTTTACAAAGCTCCCCCGAGGATCCCATGTCCAAAAAATAAAAAAGCAAAACATTAAGTAAATCTACTATTCGCCTTCACTGCTAATCGAGTCGCTTCCAAAGCCCTCATCCGAAGTAGTTGAAATTTATGATTCTTCCTCCAAGGCCCTAGCTTCTTCAATCTCGGCAGAGAGATCGGCACCTTTAGCGCTCGCTTCCTCGAAGTCTTGCCTCCTGTCTTGCAAGCGAGCATGCGCAACTGCCCGAGCTAATTTTATCTCAGCCTTCTCGAATATCTCCCTGGCCCGATCATTTGCGGCGGCAGCATCCCTTTTGTATGAAGAGACAAATTCATCGGCCTCAGACTTGGCCGCAGATAATGCAGCAGCCTCCACTTAAGCACCTCGAAGAAGGCCCTGAGTCGATGATAGCTCTCCTCAAATTATGTCCCTCTCCGAGGCCACGACATCATTCAGCAGCGTCAACTCGAGGATCTCGGCGTCCTTGCCCACAATCTCCCCCGGAAGCTGCCCCGCTAGGGCATCCTTTTGCCCAATCAACAAATACATAAGACATGCTAATAAGAACCAAGTATGAGAATAAAATATAAGATTATGGGTACCAGAGTACCTGCTCGATGAATTCAGTCCTCTCTTGGAGCGCTCTCTCCGAGCCTGCCCGAAGGTTGATCAACTCCTCCTCTTTTCGGGCGCATAAAGCCTCCAACTCAATTGACTCCGATATAAGCTTCTCAAGATCCTCTCCATGATGAGTCAACTCATCTTGTAGCTTGGAGAAGGCTTGGTCATACAGCTTCTTGTCCACATCGACCGCCTCCAAATCAGCAGTTGTCTGCCTAGCAACTTCCGAAGCGTCAACGCTTTGTTTTACCCTTTGTACCAAAGGGTAGGTATCATTATCTTCTTCCTCGGCCCTAAGGCTCTCAGCGGACATCGAGGTAAGGACTGTAGCGTCGGTCTTGGGCTTCCGAGCCTTTACTTTCTTGGATTTTGGAGATACCGCCGATGTCTCCCTCTTCTATTTCTTATCCATGACGGCCTTCAAAACCTCTTCCTCACCAGGAGAAGACGGTCTCATCGACACGCCTTCCCCAATTTTGCACAGGCATGATGTATCAAACTCCCCACCATAGAGAGTACTTACAAATAATGAAGAAATGGCAACGATAAAAGCATACCGTGGTTCTTGGCCTGCCACCGCATTTTGGTCAAATCGCACCGAACGCGCTTGTTGTATGGAAGAGCGGAGTCCAAAAGTTTGATCCATCCCGAAAGGTCTTGGATCACGCTGGGGAACCAAACGATGGCTGCACAATCAGTAGGAAATCAATCAAAAGAGAAGGAGGTCAGATCGGAAGAAGAAAAAGAGGTGGTAAAACATATTCGATATAGGGATACTTACGCTTCATATTCCATTCCTCCGGGAACGACATTCTATCAGCAGAGATGATGTACGAGGTTCTGACTCTAACAAATCATCTCATCTATCCCCAATCTTTGTCCTCGTCGATGCAGGAAAAGAACGCATTGGCAGATCGACGGTACAGCTTAATTAAACCCACTCAGAAGAGACGAGGGCTATATAATCTTATCAAGTGATCGAGGGTGAAAGTCATTCCCTCTACCATGTTGGAAATGTATCGAATCATATATACAACCCTCCAGAAAGAAGGATAAATCTGACCGAGTGTCACTCGATATTAATGAAAAAAGTCGAGAATCACCAGGTCTATTGGTGAAGAAGAAGAATCTACGGGTCCTAGAGTGAAAGGGTTTGTATATATGCTGAGAAAGGCAGCTTTATGTGTGACTACACTTGCTTCAGCTGTGGGGATTTCTACTTGCACCACCTCCCCCCAACGGCAGTGTAGTTTTACTCTCTTTGTATCGGTCACTACACTTATATATCGAGACATGGGCTTGCATAGGCCCGATGTAGAAGTGAGTTTTTCGATGGTAAAATCGGAGATGGTGTAGGGATGAACTGCTCGATGCTTGGAGGAGTTTTTTATTTTCCCTTAGACGAGTATGATGAAGAAGCGGCTCCCTCTTTTTGAGGTACCATTTTGGAGGTTTTTGCCATAATTGTAACTGAGTTTAAAAGAAAGAAGATGAAGAAGCAAGCACAGAAAGAGGATGAAGGTAGAAAATAGTTGGTAAAATTTTGAAGGATTGAAGATGTTGTAAAATTGTGAAAGGAAAATGATTGAAGTATTTATAGAAGCCATTTGGGAAAGTTTGAAGCGGAAAGGTCAAACCAATAGCGGTTCATGGGCTTCTCGAGAATCGTGCTGATAGCGACCTCTACACAGCCTTCATGATACGTAATTTAATGTTCTGATGAGGCTGACGTCATAATAGGGATATCAAAGAGGCAAGAATTCAAGACTGTTTCTTATCACTTCGTTCTAAGAAACGCGGGGACTATCTGTGTACAGATAAAATCGGTGAGCCCAAATTTTATGATTATTACGGCACTACATAGCCCGTCTTCAGAGGTCTCGAAGCAGTTCGAGTTTTGACATCGAGGAAGCATGTCGAGGATTCTCCACGCTCGACCTCCAGGCGGTGTGAATTGAAGACCATCATGAAAAAGCGGGAAATTTCCAAAAGGCACGTGGTTAAAGCTGACCAAGTCCGCAAAAATACTACAAGTTTGTACCGTGAGATTAAATAGTTGTACCAGTTGCATTTCTTTGTAATAAATACACATTTACTATGTTGGGATTCACCCTCTTACATATAGGGAATCTTTGTCACTTTGTAAGATATATGATATTCAATACAAGAACAAGAACATTCCCTTCTCTCTAACTCAAACATTCTCTACAATTGATCATTTGATTTATTGACTTTCATTTATTGTGTTCATTAATTGTTCTTTATTTATTGCTCATCATTGATCATAAAGAGTCCATCTTCGAGTCCTTCAATACTGGTGTATCCTCATCGACCGCTCTATGTTTAACCCTTGAGCTCGACCTCGAGGCCCTATTTCGACCAAGTTCGAGACCCAGTCTCATAACCGCTCGGTATGCTTAACTAGTTTATCCTTTGCTCTTGTCTCATTTTTCTTACCTATCACTTAGCATATGTTGCCTAAATAACTAGTATTAAAATAGATCACATATTTTTAGAACCACAAAATCGAATATAATTGCAATTACCATTTTCACGGTAAACAAACTCCTTGTTCCAAATATACTTTTCATGAAGATATTTCATCTTTTCCTTATAAAATGGAAAACACTAATAAGCATGTATCAAAATTTATCCAACTCATTCAAATGAGCAACCCGCATGTTAGAAGCTACATCCCAATAAAGATTTAACTTATTTAATGCCCACATTACCTTGTGCTCCAACTCCACTGGAAGATGATAAGCTTTTCCAAAAACCAACCCTATGGGAACATCCTGATAGATGTCTTGTAAGATGTTTTATATGCCCATAGAGCATCATCAAGCTCTTTGGACCAATCCGTCTGATTTGAATTAACCGACTTGGACATAATGCTCTGTATCTCCTAGTTGGACACCTTCACTTGCCCACTTTCTTGAACATGATAAGGGGTATTCACCTTATGAGAGAAACTATATTTTCAAGCAATGTGTCAAAAGCTTTGTTGCAAAAATGCGCCCTTCATCACTTATTATTCCTCTTGGAGTCCCAAATTTGTGAATATGTTCTTTTTCAAGAAAGCTTCCACACTCCTAGCCTCATTATTAGGTAAAGCAACTACTTATAAACATTTAAACACATAATCCATCACGACCAAGATATAGGTATAACCAAAAGAACTCACTAATGGACCCATAAAATCAATATCCTAAATATCAAAGATATCAATCTCTAGGATAGTTGTAAGAGGTATTTCCTGTTTCTTTGAAATTCCACTACCTTGTTTGTATTCATCACATCTCTTCACCAACTCACTAGCATCCTTATAAAGAGTAGGCAAACTGAATCCAAAAATTAAGATCTTTGCCACTGTTCTTGATCCACCATGGAGACCATCATTATGTGAAGAATGACAAACCGCAAGAATGTCTCCCTGATCCTCATCCGTCACATATATCCTAATCAAATTAGAAAAAGATATTCTTCCAAATAATAGTCCTTGAAGTCTCTTTTGACCTTCTTTCTTTGATTTGAAGTGAACTCCTCCGAAATGATATTGCTAGTAATGTAATTAGTCAGATATGCATACCATGGTACCTCTCTTAGGGAAAATACAAAGATTTACTTATCGAGGAAGGAGTCATTTATCTCAAGGCCATCAGGTGACCTCCCCTCCTCCTCCAATTGCGACAAGTGGTCTGCCACTTGATTTTCGCTCCCCCTCTTATCTAGGATCTCAATGAAAAATTCTTGGAATATAAAAACCCATCTTATTAGTCGTGCATTGGATTCCTTTTTACTTATAATATACCTAAATGCCACATGATCCATGCGCACAATGACTTTGGAACTCATCAAGCAAGGACAAAACTTCTCAATGGCAAATACAATAGCAAGAAATTCCTTCTTCATAACCGTGTAATTTACTTGCACACTATTCATAATCTTACTAATATAGTAGTTCGATTGAAAAATCTTATTTATCCTTCGCCCCAAAAAAACCCTGACCGCTACATCACTTGCATTATATATGAGCTTAAATGATAAGCTCATATCTGAAGACATGATGATAGGAGTGTTAGTCAACTTGATGTTAAACTCTTCAAAGGCCCTCATGTACTCAGCATTAAAATTGAACTTCACATTTTTTTGGAGAACTTGCAAAAGGGGTTCACAACTTTAGAAAAATCTTTGATGAATCTTTAGTAAAAACCCGCAAGGCTAAACTCCGCACATCCTTCACCAAAGTTGGAGGTAGAATCTTAGAAATCACTTCAATTTTTGCTCTATATCAACTTTAATATCTTTCTTGGAGATTTTATGGCCGAGGATAATGCCTTCCTCAACTATGAAATGACATTTTCCCCAATTAAGTACGAAGTTTCCTCCTCACATCTAGCCAATACCTTGTCCAAGTTGGCAAGACAGACATCAAATAAGTCCCCCACTACCTAGAAATTATCCACGAAGACTTCAAAGTAGTCCTCCACTATATCTGTGAAAATAGCCATCATACACCGTTGAAAAGTCAATCATGCATTAGATAAACTAATAGACATCCGCTTGAAAGAAAAAGTACCATATAGGCAAGTAAAACTGGTCTTCTTTTAATCTTTTGATGCAATGAGAATTTTAGTTGTATCCCGAATAACCATTTAGAAAAAAACAAAAACCACGTGGCCGATCTATCAAGCATTTGATCTATAAATGGAAGAGGGAATTGTTATTTCCTTGTAACTTTGTTGAGCTTTCGGTAATCCATAAAAACTCTCCACCGATTAACCGCTCTTGTAGGGATCAATTCATTCTTTTCATTATAAAATCGTCATATGCCCTTCTTTGGCACCCATTGAACTGGTGAAGTCTATGAACTATCAAAAATGGGGTAAACAACCCCGGAATCCAATTATTTAATAATCTCCTTCTTGACCACCTCTTATATTGCTTCATCAAGTTTCCTTTTATGCTCATTAAATGGTCGTGCACCATCCTCCAACTTGATCTTGTGCATGCAAAAGGCGGGGCTTATACCTTGAATGTCCGTCAAGGTCCCCCTGATAGCCTTCTTCCTCCTTTGTACAACCGTCAATGTGGAATCTACCTGCACTTTAGTTAAGCAAGAAGAAAGAATGACCAATAAAGTATAATAAGGAACAAGGAACTCATATCCAATGTGTGGTGGCAAAGACTGCAACTCCAAAGTGGATGGCTCTTCGATTGAAGTCTTTGTTGAATGAGTCTTCCTATTTTTATGATCTAATGGTAACTTTCTATGAAGCCATCAAATACATCATCATCGAATTTTAACAAGACAACTTCCAGCATATCACCAATATTATTGTAGCACTAGTGTCATGCACTATGACATCGGTCACCAGGTCCACAAAAGAAGACAGATTGTTGCTAATTGGTTGACTCATGAAGTTGCACACATGAAATACCAATTTTTCATCACCAACCCAGAAAATGAATTTGCCAGCTTCAACATTATATAGGGCCCTTTTGTTAGCAAGGAATGGCCTCCAAAGAATGATTGGACTTCATAGTCCACTTCACACTCTAGAAAAATAAAGTTCGTCTGAAAAATGAACTTATCAACCCGAGACTATACATCTTCAATCACTCCCATTGGTCTTCATTGTATGATTAGTTATTTGTAAACTCAAAGATATGGGTATTGTTTTCCCAGTCCCCAAAGTTTTGAAGATCGAAAAGGGCATCAAATTGGTACTTACCCTAAGATCACATAAGGCCTCAACAAAATCAACACTACCAATAGTAGATAGAGTTGTGAAAGCATGAGATCTTTAAATTTGGGAGCCATGGAATGAACAATAACACTAACTTGATGAGTGACCTTGTTTGTTTCAAAATTCATCAACCTCTTCTTAGTCACAGGATACTTCATGAATTTTGCATAACTAGGCATTTGCTGCAAAGCTTCCACCAATGGCACATTAGCAGGTAAACCCTTCATCATTTGTATGAACTTTTTATATTGATTCTCAGCATTTTTCTTAGCAGGTCATTAAGGATAAGGAAGGAGAGTCTATGGAAAAGATGTCTTAGTCTTTTGTACTACCGGATCCTATATGTCAAAAACATGATCCCTAGACGGGTATACATCTTCTTGAGTCTCCACAATGTCATCACAAATGACAATTAAGACTTAACTACTTACTCGCGCATCATCATATGAAAGCTCCTCATCTTGTAACACATGCTCATCACCCACATTTTTATTTTATTTTGCTTCGGTGCATCCCCCCTTTTCAACCCATAGTGATAACCGTCATAGCATGCCCCGTGTTACTCCCACCTTTAGAATTTACCATCGTGATACTTGGTAATGAACCCTTAGGACTAGTGTTAAGGTCTGGATAAATTTTTCCCATTTGAGATTCAATATTCCGTATAGAAGTGGTGTGAGAAGCAAGTTGAGCATCTGAATCCACATTCTTATCTATCAATTGTTTGAACATATTCTCAATTCTACCCATATCATTACTTGAAGAACTTGAACCTTGGTAATGGTAGAGCGGCGAGTTGCTTGGTTTTTGGTACATTAGAGGTCTTTGAGAAATCGAACCTCTATTAGCATGATTATTGTTATTCCCCCAATTCCCTTACTATTGCCTCCCCAATTTCGTTGATTGTTGTTCCCCCAATTCTGCTGGTTGTTGTTCCCCCAATTTCGTTGACTATTGCCTCCCCAATTACCTTGGTTGTTATAAGGATTCCATTAGCCTTGATTTGACCTTTGAAAATTGCTTATTTTTCCTTGATAATTATTCATAAATTGAAACTCTTCATTTTGCTCTTGGTAGGCCTCATCTTTATTGTAACCTTCCTCATCTTGTGAGTGTACCTCCTCTCACGGTTGGAATTTATTGCCATAGTTCTCTTCTGGGCCAAACCATGAACGCCCTTTATTGCATGCACATGTTTAGGAGATTGTGTTTGTTGAAGTTGCGCTTTGGCTAGTTGAGTCATGGTAGTGGTCAATTCAGCAATAGCTTGATCATGGTCTTTCAACTCTTTGTTGAGATGGATCATGTAGGGGTCACCTTGGGGAATATTAGCTCAGGATTTCTAAGACGAAGATTTCTCCACCATCTCATCAAGATTATCACAAGCTTTTGCATATGGGATAGTCATGAAATTGTCACCGGCCAATTTATTTACTACACATTGATTGGTAGTATTTATCCCACTATAAAAGGTCTATTGTATCATGTTTTCGGTCATATTATTGCTCGAGCACTCCTTCACCATGGTCTAATACCACTCCCATATCTCATGTAGTAGTTCGTTTAGCTCTTGTGAATGCCAATATATCATTCATCAATGTTGTCAGCTTATTCCAAGTATGAATTGAATGATTTGGAAAGTGCTCCGATCAATCTAAAGATTTCCCATGTAGTGAGAAAGGGAATAACCTTAGCCTCAAAAAATTCTCCAAGACATTTATTTGCTTGCTATCCGAACGCGCATCCACAAAATATTTCAAATGTATATAAGCATTTTGATGTGTTGCTCTATTAAGTTGAGCATTATATTGGAGATTTTGAAGTTGCCCGCCCTAATGCGAGGGGGAACAATAACACTTGCATATCCTTCATTTGACATGTTTCGGTGTTGGGCCTCATGGGCTTGTGGTGGTGGAGGAGGAGGTGGGGGTGTAGGCACATTCTCATTTTGACGATGTCCTCGGCGGTTTCCTTGCTGTACCAGAGGCAATTCATCAAGTTGTTCCTCTGCGCTATCCACCTCTCCCAATGGAAAATTACCAAGCTTGTTATTCACCATTTGTAACCTAAAATCACACAAAAGAGTTAGTAACAAAAAAATAGAAGTCGATACTCAAGAAACACACTTAAGTATATAACTAACATTGTAAACACCCCAACGTCGCCAAAATTTGATACGCCCAAGTTAGTGGTTATGAAGTCATCCTTGTTTGATTGCATTAGGGCTCGTCCGTGATGGTCTCCATTTTCTTGTCCTTAGGGACACGTTGTTGCGAGGTGGTGGTAAGAAGGTGGACCTTATCAAGGGCGATGTGTTGCGACTTTTGGGTCAGATTTGTGCTTCTAGTGTTGATGGTTCGACAAAGATGATCCTTTTCAAAGTTCATAATCAAATTTCTAATTTTTGCATCAAGAGCTAAAACGGCCTCGCGTTCATCTGGGACCCCAACCAAACATGCGTACGAGTCCAAAATCATGATATGAACCAACTGAAATCGTCAAAATATCGATCCAAGATCGTTTACTAAAAATATTGATTATGGTCAACTCTAGCCATTTTCAAGTTCAAAAATCAAGTTTCTTAAACACATTTAGACTTCTCGGAAGTAATACGGACCATGCACGCAAGTCATAAATCATCAAATGACGCTATGAAACTCTCTAATCACAAAAAGGGGAGCTAGCACTCAAAACTACCTATCGGATTGTTACATCTCCACCTTTAAAGAAATGTTCGTCCTCGAACAAACATAGAAATGTACTTGGACTTGTAAAAAGATGCGGATATCTACTCCTCATCTTAGAATCGGACTCCCAAGTAGCCTTCTCAGTCGCCTGACCTCTCCAACGCACTTTCATATAAGGAATATCCTTAGATCTCAAGTTTTGAGCATGCTAGTCTAGAATAGCCACCGACTCTTCCTCAAAAGTTCAATTCTCATCAAGCTGCACTGTGCTGAAGTCCAAAACATGTGACCTCTTCATGCTACTTTCGAAGCATGGAGACACGAACTACCGGATGTATCCCCTGCTCGGCTAGGAGGAAATGCAAGCCTATAAGAAACCTCCCTAACTCTCTCCAAGATATCAAATGGATCAATGAACCTCGGGCACAACTTGCCCTTCTTCCCAAATTGTATCACGCCTTTCATAGGCAAAACTCGGAGAAACCCTTCTCACCCTTCATGTAAGCCACATCACGAACCTTCCTACCAGCATAACTCTTTTGCATAGAATGTGATGTACGTAGCCGCTCTTGAATCAATTTCACCTTCTCCAAAGTATCACAAATCAAATATGTGCCCAACAATCTAACTTCACCGGGATCAAACTAACCAACCGGAGAACGACATCATCTCCCATATAAGGCCTCATAAGGAGCCATCTAGATACTCGACTGATAGTGGTAGAAACGGGTCCCACTGACCTTCGAAATTAATAAACTATGCCCTCAATATGTCTTCCAAAATCTGAAATGGTTCGCTTGAATTGCACGTTTGTTTGAGAGTTGAACGTGGTACTCAACTCCACCTGCATGCCCAGCTCACCAAAAGTATGAAGTGAACTACATGCCACTGTCTGAAATGATAGAAATGAGCATATTGTACGGGTGAATAACCTCCCTGATGTAATCTGAGCTAGCTCTTCTGAAGAGTAGGAAGTCATCATCGGGATAAAATATACGAACTTGGTCAACCGGTTCACAATTACCTAAACAACATCATACTTCCTCAAGGTCTGTGGTAAGCCTATCACAATGTCCATAGTGATGTTCTCCCACTCCCACTTCAGTATCACTAACTTCTGAGTCGAACCAACCGGTTTCTGATTTTCATACTTCATATGTTGACAATTCAAACACCGAGAGACATGTCCAACAATGTGTTTCTTCATCCTCCGCTACCAATAATGCTGCTTCAATCACGATACATCTTCGTGACACCTTGCTGAATGGAATACCATGAACTATGAGGATTTTCAAAGATCAACTCTCTCAACCCATCAACATTTGGAACACAAATCCATCCTTGAAGCCGCATAACATCATCCTCAATCACAACCTTCTTAGCACCACCAATTGCACCATGTCTTTCAACACCAACAAGTGAGGATCATCAAACAGGCGAGCCTTGATGCGCTCCTACAAGGATGACTATGCCACAACACAAGAAAAAATCACACTAGGAAAAAATGTCCAGTCTCACGAACCTATTAGCCAAAGCCAAAATACCCATGGCCAATGGTCTCTCCACCGCTGGTATAAATTCCAAACAACCTATGTTCTCTGCCTTCCTACTCAAGGCATCATCCACTACATTAGCCTTTCCTGGATGATACAATATGGTGATAGCATAGTCTTTCAATAACTCCAGCTAAGATCTTTTTGCTTGAATAGATGTTGGAGACTCCAATGGTTAGTGTAGACCTCGCATGGAACATTGTATAATAATGTCTCTAAATCTTGAGCACGTGAAAATGGTTGCTAACTCCAAATCATGCATGGGGCAGTTTGTCTCATGGATCTTAAACTGGCAAGACGTGTAGGCAATCACTCTACCATCCTACATCAATATCTCTCATATCCAATACGTGGTGCATCACAATATATAGTGAAAAAACCTGAACCTGTGGCAATACCAACATTGTGGTTGTAGTCAAGGAAGTTCTAAGCTTCTGAAATCTCTTCTCACACTCATCAGAACATTTGAAAAAATCAACCTTCTGAGTCAACTTGGTCAATCGGGCTGAGATAGATGAAAATTCCTCCACGACACGACGATAGTAGCCCGCCAAACCCAAGAAGCTCGGAATATCTATAGTTGAAGTGGGTCTAGGATAATTATGTACTAGCTCAATCTTCTTGGAATCTACCTTGATACCATTAAAAGACACAACGTAACCCAAAAAGGCAACTGACTCCCACTTACGCTTCAAAAACTTGGCATATAGCTGATGATCCTTCAATATCTGAAGTACAATCCCCAGGTGTTGCTCAGGCTCCTCCCAATTGCATGAGTAAACTAGAATCATCAATAGAGATAATCACAAAGGAATACAAATAAGGCTTAAACACTTGGTTCATCAAATCCATGAAGGCTACTGGAGCATTAGTCAAACTAAATAACTTCACCAAAAACTCGTAATGACCATAACGAGTCCCAAAAGTTATCTTAGGGGCATCCGATGTCCTAATCTTCACCTGATGGTAACAAATCTCAAGTCAATATAGGAAAACACCTTCGCACCCTAAATCTGGATAAATAGATAATCAATTATAGGCAATGAATACTTGATCATGATGGTATCATTGTTCCATTGCCGATACTTATGCACATCGTCATCGATCTGTCATTTTTCTCAACAAACAACAATAGCACCCCAAGGTGAAACACTTGGTCTAATGAATCCATTGACAAGAAAATACTACAACTAATCCTTCAACTCAGTTAGAGCCATACGATATGGTGGAATAGAATTAGATTGAGTACCGGGAACCAAATCAATGCAAAAGTCAATGTCCCTATCGGTTGGTATACCCGGTAAGACTATAGGAAACACCTTTGAAAAGTCCTTCATAACCGGTGTCGAATCCATAAGAGGAACCTCTGCACTAGAATCTCGAATGTAAGCCAAATATGTTAAGAACCCATTCTCAACCCTACGTTGAGCCTTCAAGAATGAAACCACTCTACAACTACAATGACCAAGGGTACCTCTCCACTCTAATCTAGGAAACCTCGACATAACTAAAGTAGCAGTCTTGGCATAACAATTCAAGATAGCATAATACGGGGACAACCAATTCATACTAAGAATAACCTTAAGATCCATCAAATCCAACAACAAGATATCAATTATAGTATCAAAACCATTAATAATAACCACACAAGATCGGTACACCTGATCAACTAATTTGGAATCCCCAGCCTATGTAGACATAGAAACAGGTATATAAAGAGAATCACAAGTCAAACTCAAGTGCGGTGAAAAATATGAAGACATATACGATTACATAAATCCCAAATTAAGAAACACGGAAGCATTTTTATGACAGACCGAGATAATATATGTAATAAATGTATTAGACGACTCTCCCTCAGGCCTATCTGGGAATGCATAACATCGAGGTTGAGCCCCACCAACATGTACTCCACCTCTAGGATGACCTCTAACTAATTGACCTCCTCCTCTAATGGACTGGCCTCTACATAGGGCTACCTGGCCCCCGCCTCTAGCTGATTGAGCGGGTGGTAAAGCAACTAGTGCCGGAATCATGGCACGAGTACCCTGTTGTGGTGTGCTACCCTACAATCTAGGACAATACCTCCTAATATGACCCTTATCTCCACACTCAACGAAGCTCCTTGAATGACATGGACTCTGAATCTAAAATTGTCCCTGACGACCCGAATGACCACTATAATAGCTCTAAGTTGATGGTGCGCTAATAGGAGCTTAAGGTGCACTAAACACTGGCTGCTCGGAGGGAAATCCATAAACACTATGACTACCTGATGTACCATGTATGACCTATAGTGCTGACTCTACCAAAGGAACCCCTGCCTCTAGATGAGGTACCACTTAAACATCCAATATTATGGGGCCTCTTATCAGAGATCATCTCTCTCAGCTAGCTTCTAATACTCTCAATCCTCTTAGCAATCTCCACTATGTGAGCAAAAGAAATCTCAGCCTCGACCTTTCTAGCAATCTGAAGTATGATACCATAAAAATATGTAAGACCCTCTATGAACCTCCACCACCTTCTCCCTCTCAATAAGGATCAGGATAGCTGAATAGCGAGACAAATCAACAAAGTCTCAGACAGAGAAACAATCATGCTACCCTACTGAAGGCGCTCGAACTAGCTTTGCAACTCCTCTCTCTGTGTAAAGGGAAAAAATTCTCCAACAACAACTACGAAAGTTGAGCCGTTGTGATAGGAGGTGATCCTGATGGTCTGCCAAGATCATAAAACTGCCACCATCTCTTGGCTGACCCATGCATCTAAAAGAAGATTAAATCAACTCCATTGGAATCAACTAGTCCTATGTTGTACAAAATCTCATGGAAATGGTCCAAGAAGTCCTAGGCATCCTTTGAAGGTGCACCACTAAAGTGAGGGAAAATAACTTGGTGAACCTATACAACTTCTTCAGCTCATCAGTTGACATCAAGGGATTGTCCTTGGGTTGTGTAGCAATAAGCCAAATGCTACAACTGGTAGAAATCCTTCGGTATGATAACCATGGGCCATCTACACTAGGGTATGAGTAATGGGAGTCTAAACTCCTCTCTCGGCCTGAGAAATGGCTGGTGCCACAGGAATCACACCAGCCTGATCTATAGTCTCCAAGAATCCAACTATGTTGACTAAGGCGTCATGAAGTACTGGGATGGAAATGAACCCATGTGGGAATTGAGCTGGCCTACTGGCTTGGTCTGAACTAGGATCTAACATCTTGTGCTATCTGAGGCTCGACAATGGGTGTCGTTGCACGTGATCTAGGCTGAGCTCTACCTCTACCTCTGCCTCTGCCTTGGCCCCAACCCCTACCCCTGGTAGTGGATGGAATCTGAGGCTCTAACTCCTGATCAACTGCGGACGAAGTACGTGTCCTCACCATCTGTGAGATAATAAGAGAAGAAAGATTCAAACTTATAACAGAACAAAATCGCATTATAGAGAAATAAATAAAGTGAAGTTTTATATAGCCTTATAGCTTCTAGAAGATAAGCATAGACTTCTCCATACCGATCTTCAAAAGTGTACTAATCTTGCTCATGACTCATAGACCTCTGCAGCGTGGGCTTTGATACCAATTTATCACGACCCAAACCCGACCATGGGGCCGTGATTGTGCCTAACACTGCTTGCTAGGCTAGCCAAGATTTAACATGAAATAAGGAGCTAGTATAAAAAGTAACAACATATTCAGATAGAATAAAAATAAAATCGGTTAGATATGATAGTAAGTCTAAACCATACTCCTTTTACATAACCTTCCAAGACTTGGTGTCACTGTGTACATGAGCCCCTAAATACTACATATAAGGTCTAAACAGAACTACAATATTGTCTGATACAAGAAACCAATAATAAAGATAGGAAGGGGACTCCAGGGTCTACGAACGCAAAGCAACACTACCTCAAATCTACTGAAAAGGGATTCGAGCAATCACCTCTCAATGTTGATGGGACCAACATCGGATCTGCACATGAAGTGCAGTAGTATGATATAAGTACAACTGATCCCATGTACTCAGTAAGCAGCGAGCCTAACCTCTACAAAGTAGTGACGAGGCTATGGCAAAACACTCACTGTAAACCTTTATGAGTAATAAGCAGAAAAAGAACTAACAATATAGAGAATCGAGTAATTACATAATGAATGAAATACAAAATAGAAGAAAGACGGCCCCAAAATATAATCACATCACAACCTCAAAACACCACACGATAGCAGAATATAACATCCAGGAACAACTATAAGACATCCTTTCCATTGCAGCGCGCAATCCAATCCCAATATCAATACCAACAAGTTTCTATACTGTTGCGGCACGTAACCCTATCCCAATTTCAAATAATAATACCGTTGTGATGCGCAATCCGATCCCATTATATTAGTTCATTTGATAATTCTCAATAGCAATCAACACGACAAATCTCAAAACACAGTATTAAAGGAAGCCATAATTCATAAATTCACCAAGTATGAAGACGAACAAGGAAAGTCACAATGCCTATCCAAGAAGCTAGTGTCACAACATACACCAACAAGACTTAAAAAAGTTTCAACCCGAGAACAATCTAAGGTCATACAACACAGCGTAACACAATAGATTAAAACAAGGAACATATACGACAATAAGGCACATAAGGACATGAATCTGTGACAATATCTATCTAATAACAAGGGATAGCATGTAACAAGTAAAAGCATATATCATATGATATCATAAATTAAATAGAAGCATGTAATGAATAAAGACAATTAACAAGTGAAAGCATATATGTGTCAAGTAAAACATGTATCAAGTAAGGTCACATAATAAGGAAAATACGAAATAAGAATTGACATAGTACAATTCAAGGCATGAAGTAAGCTAGAACACCCCGCATACTTATATCCATTATAATGCATATGCACTAATCACCTTACATACACGACATTGTTGACACTCATTTTTTACCCTCCGCGTTTAAAAATTAACTTTTGCCTGCTTCCTAGTCAAAAAATAATAAAATGCAGTTTTTCCCACATTTTTTTAGCTTTAATGCAATTTATTGATAATTATTTTAGTTTTACAAAATATAGAAATTTTATCATTTTATTTCAATTAATTAAATACTATCATTTTTGTGTTTTTTCCTAAATTCCAAATAATTTATTGATAATTGTCTTATTTTGCGAATATTAGGATATTCTATCAATTTATTGTCTATTTTTTAAAACTAATAATTACTACAATATTATAGTAGTTGTCATTTTAACAAATACTACAATATTTTCGGATTAAATAATTATTTTTTAATTTATAACACAATCTACTAATTACTCGGAAGCCGGTAGAATTTATATGAAAATACCGATCAACTCCAGTCAAATCATATGTCTTGTCAACATCTGATGTGACATGAAATGTGATGTGGCATGTACCTGCTGATGACCAATTTTTACCCACCCTTTTAAACTTAATTTATTTATACATAATAATTTGCAATAAATGCTTTAAAGTATTTTCAGTGATGAATACCTATTTCTACAAATTAATTCAGTATTAGTTTAAAAATTAATCATTTAGTATTAGTATTATGTAATTAAAAATCATGTTTATTATTTTAGGATTATTAAAATAATTTCTATACGCAAGTTCTATAATTAATTCAATAAATTACTTCTTAAAATAGCAAATTAGTTTACTATTTGAATAATTCAAAATTAATCTCGTAGTAAAATATTTTTACAAATAATCAACTAATTACAATAATTAGTAGTATTTAACAAATATAATTTTTATTACATTTTATTGAAAATTATTAAGTTTATTTAACTTAATTTCAGAAAGGATTAAAGACCAAAAGGCCACAATTGTCATTCTTGAATCAATTATAAAATGGCTACCTTTTAAATGATTGTTAGCCCAAATACAATGCCTAATTCGAACCTGATCCATTCTAAACACCCATCTCCTTCTCCACTTTGGCAATCCACGCCTCTCCCTGAACCAAACACAATCTTCCACATCACTCGCCTCTCTCACTCACAAAGAAAGCACAATGAATCTGGATTGTTGATGTATCAGATCAAGGGCCCACGTTTTATCCCCAATTTTCCTTTAACTTTTGTATCTCACTAGACTCAATCTCAGCTATCCAAATCCAACCATCCAACGGCCGTAA
The DNA here is from genome assembly GCA_005239525.1 of Nicotiana knightiana. Lineage (NCBI taxonomy): Eukaryota > Viridiplantae > Streptophyta > Magnoliopsida > Solanales > Solanaceae > Nicotiana > Nicotiana knightiana. Next base: position 300,247 of record ML387248.1, on the reverse strand, counting down.
CTTTTTACCTCCTTTATTATTTAATGCCCAAATTATCAGGGTCATTGATCATTGGATCCAATGGCCAAGATCCTATCTCTCACTCTTAACTAAGAGACGACCAAACTCCCTCCCAAACCCTAATCATTGCACTCAAATACCTGGCTGCCTCTCTTTCCCTTTCTCCTCTCTTTTCTCTCAACCTCACGAACTCAATCAGTCACAAACCTTGCACAAATTAGTGCAAGGTCACAAATCGATCAGAGACTTCATCTCCCTTGTCTTTTGAATTCGTGAATCACGTTGATTTCATACCCATTTCATCACACAAATTCAAAATCCCCAAAGTTTAACCCTAGACTCAAAGATGAAAGCTCAAATCGCCTGAGCTTGTTATGATTTTCCAAATCGGAGCCTGAAATCACCTCTTGCCTCCTGAAGTCCGTGAATCGTGCTGCAAAATCCTCAATCACAAAATTCAAAGCTCTGAATCTCGAAACCCTAGACCCAAAGATGCAATTTCAAGTCTTTGATATTCCCTCGTGCTTTGTTAAATCGGAGCATGCATGAAACCTTCTTCAGAAAATCATCATGGAATCATATACCCAGAGGTCAAATGCAGTGACCTATGGGTTTTAGGGTTTGTCCGTTGGTTCGAAGCTTCAACAACCAATTCCCCCCTCCCCTCCCCTCCCCCACTCAGGTAAACTAATTACTGAATTCCCCCTTCTGTCTTCTGGTTTTCACTCGATTTGCTATTATCATTATCAAGAGTCATCTTCCACTATCTTAGTTTGAATCCTGAAACCCTAAGGCATTGAATGCCAATATAAACGGGACTTTAAATTCTATCACCTAACATCACGAACCAACTATCTAACACTAAAGAGATACACACACACAAAAACATTGAGAACTTTAGCCTTGTGTTTCTCACTGTTTTCTTTTTCCTTTTGCTGCCTATTATCGCTGGTCTAAACTTGAATGTTCTAGAATCTTAAGCAACTGAAAAGGGCTCTCGTTTGGTCTGCTGCTCCAAAAAGGTCAACACCTCTCTCATTCTTCTCTTTTGTTCATTTTATTTGAATACTACAAGCATGCTAATCTAGGTTATGTATATTACAGTTGTTCTATGGTGTTTAATATGTTACTCTGTTAGTTTAATGACTACTTGTGATTAGTTGTGTTGAAATGAGTCTTTAAATAATGGTTGATTAAACTATAATTGATTCTTGTTGTTTTTATTTCCTGAGTTCCAATAGGCTAAATGTTTAAGTTGTTATATGTTCATGTTCACATGAACCTTATAAGCTTCCTTGCCCATTGCATCTTTGTAGCTTCTAAGTTTCTGAAATTGAACCTATATTCTGATAACTATGATTGAATGAATCTTAAGGTATTTCAGTTTATACCTCTATCCCTTTCAACCTTGGGCAGAAAAATATAAGTGTTCATATGCCATCTCCTTTGTTTAAGACTGTTAGGCTGTTGCTACTATGGTCTTTCTTTTGTTTATTTGCTTGTTGCTTTTCATAACATGATCTTATTTGACCAAACCTCTCTTTTTTTCACGACCCGATTTCCCATCGTCGGGACCGTGATGGCGCCTAACTATATACTTGCTAGGTAAGCCAACATTAGAGGGTTATGACATTAAATAATTAAAATATATACGAAGTTTTACTACCATCCAATATATGATACCAAAAATAACAAATGAAATAATATACGATACTGCAAAAATAATACTAATCTCTAGCTACCCGGGGTTTGGAGTCACAATTCACGAACTACTAAGAATTTACTACAAGTATTTAGCCAAAAGAAAATGTATAACTATGTTGAACTAAATAAAACAGCAACTGAATAATAAGGAAGAGACTCTAGGAATTTGCGAACGTCGGCAGATCTAACTCGTGTCTCTGTGCAAATAGCCTGCTTCAACTCGAACTCAGCTCAGACCCAAACCAGGATCTGCACAAAAAGTACAGAGTGCAATATCAGTACAACCAACCCCATGTACTGGTAAGTGTCGAGCCTAACCTCGGTGAACTAGTGACGAGGCTAGGATAGGACACTGCATAAAAACCTGAACATATATAACCATGCTATTGGAAACAACAACAAATAAAGAATTAAAACAACAATTAATGGGAAGGAGACATACAGTGGAGAATTTCAACATAAGGAGTGATAAAAACGAGAAGGCAGAAATAAACAGTGATTAACAAACAAACAAATTAAGCAACTAAAATAGAAAGGAAATCTGCACGGCATCACCCTTCGTGCTTTTACTCTCAGCCTCACCAAATAACAAATAGGAATGCACGTCATCGCCCGTCGTGCTTTTACTCTCATCCTCACAAGATTATAAATAAGAATGCACGGCATCATCCTTCGTTCTTTTACACTCAACCTCACAATATAAATAAATTATGCACGGCATCACACTTTGTGATGTACACTCTTCCTCACAATATAAATAAATCGTGCACGGCATCACCCTTTGTTATTTACACTCTTCCTCACCATATAAATAAATTATGCACGGCATCACCCTTCGTGCTTTACACTCTTCCTCACAAATCACCGAATAATTAACAACAGACAAAGAGAAATTTTCACAAGAAATCAGTATTTCATCATAATTACCTTCACAATTTAATGTCTCAACCTCGAATCAATGTTCACAATGTTATCCATCTCGGTGGAACCAGATGCAGTTCTCCCTACAGTTCAATAGCAACGATAAGCATGGATAATAAGCTTTAAGACTACAAGAATAACAAGAATGGACTTTCACTCTCATGTTACAATTCGACTACAACGTATAGGTACTCGTCACCTCACCTATACATCTCTTTCAGAAACAAAACACATAGCAAGTAATCACAAAATACCTATTCCATCAAGCTAAGGTTAGGCACAACACTTACCTCGATTTCGCAGGCCACTCACTGCTCAAGTACAACTTTCCCTTTAAAATTCACCTCTATTCACCTCCAACCCACTTGTATCTAATCATAATTATTTTAATATCATCAATTGTCACTAAAGGAATCAACTTTAATGAATAACTAATGATTTCCCAATTTTTTCCAAAAAAAGTAAAAAAAAAAAAAAAGGACCTTGGGCCCGCTTGGTCCAAACTCAAGGTTAGGACAAAAAATCTGTTTACCCATTCACCCCGAGCCCGAATTAGTTTTGAAATCCGATCCCAATTCGAGGTCTAAATTCCAATTATACAAAATTTCCTAATTCTACCCAAACCCCCAATTTCTACCATGAAACCCCTAGATTTTTGGTTGAAAACTGATGAAAAACAATGGGTAATTGGGAAGAGTAGTTTAGAATTATTTACCAATACTTTCGGGAGCCTCTAAGCCTTCTTGGTTTTTAACATATGAGAGAATGGCCAATTCGCGTTTTAGGTTCTGCTTTAATTCACTAGACAGTTCTTCTTCGCATTGGCGAAGGACCTGTCTCGTTCCCGATGCTTTGCAGCCAGAAGGCCAACGCGTTCGCGAAGAGCTGATCGCGTTCGCGATGGTTTTTCCTTCCTGACCATCACGTTCACGACCCAGTGGTCGCATTCGCGTAGAAGAACGTGACTCCCCTCCCCCAGGTCCCTTAACCTATCGTGTCACAGAAGGCTGATCGTGTTCGTGAAGGGTACCAACCCCCACTGCTTCGCGTTCGCGACCAGTACTTCGCATTCGCAAAGAAGGATTTTTCCCTCAGCCTGGTTTACACTTCGCGATCGTGAGAGAGGCTACGAGATCGCGAAGCACAAAGCATATGTGCACCAGCAACAGCAAAGACAACAGAATTTCTAAGTTTAAAACATCCAGAAGCCTACCCGAAACTCACCCGAGCCCTCGGGGCTCCAAACCAAACATCCACGCAAGTCTAAAAATATCCTACGGACTTGCTTGTGCGATCATATCGCTAAAATAACACTTAAAACTACGGAGTTAGCATCAAAACTCATGAATTTCTCAAGAACACTTCAAAATTACTATCTTCCCAACCGGACGTCCGAATCACATCAAATCAACTCCGATTTCTACCAAATTGCACATACATGACATAAACATTATAATAGACATGTACCGGGCTCCGGAACCAAAATACGGGCCCGATACCAACGAGTTCAAACATTAATCAATTTTTTTAAATCCTTTTAAATTTCAGTCTAACAATTTTCATCAAAAATTCATTTCTTGAGTTAGGAAACTCGGAATTCGATATTTCGGGCATACGCCCAAGTCCCATGTTTTACTATGGACCTTCCGGGACCGTCGAAACACGGGTCCGGGTTTGTTTACTCAAAATGTTGACCAAACTCAACTAAAATTTATTTTTAAATCTCAAAAAATATCATTTCATATATTTTCACATAAGGCTTTCCGGATTCACGCCCGGACTATGCACGTAAATCGAGGTGAATAAAAATAATTTTTGAAGGATAACGAGCCCGGACGGAGTCTTAAATCATAAGATGACCCTTTTGTGTCATCATAATCTTCACCTCTAAAATAAATGTTAATCCTCGAATGGACATAGAAAAGTACCTGAACTGGCGAACAAGTGTGGATAACTACTCCGCACGTCCGACTCGGACACCCAAGTAGCTGCCTCAACAGGCTGACCTCTCCAATGCACTCAAACTGAAGGGTGACTCTTTGACCTCAACTAATGAACCTGCCGATCTAGAATGGCTACCGGATCCTCCTCGTAGGTCAAATCCTTGTCCAATTGGACAGAGCTAAAATCTAACACGTGGGATAGGTCACCATGATATTTCCGGAGCATAGACACATGGAATACCGGATGAACCGAGGATAATCGTAGAGGCAATGCAAGTCTAAAAGTTACCTCCCCCACTTTCTCAAGGATCTCGAATGGCCAGATATACCTAGGGCTCAAATTGCCCTTCTTCCCAAATCTTATAACACCCTTCATGGGCGAAACCCGAAGTAGTACCCTCTCTCCGACCATGAATGACACATCACGATCTCTACGATCGACATAACTCTTTTGCCTGGACTGAGCTGTACGAAGTCGATCCTGTATAATCTTGACCTTGTCCAAGGCCTCCTGAACTAAGTATGAACCCAACAACCGAGCCTCTACCATATAATGCCTCGTAGGGAGCACTTTTGATGCTCTACTGGTAGGTGTTATTGTAGGCAAACTCCGCTAACAGCAAGAACTAATCCCAAGAACCTCCAATGTCAATAACATAGGCGCGGAGCATGTCCTCCAAGATATGAATAGTATGTTCAGATTGCCCGTCCGTCTGAGGATGGAATGTTGTGTTCAACTCAACCCCCATACCCAACTCATGTTGTACTCCCCTCCAAAAGTGCGAGATAAACTGTGTATCTCGATCAGAAATGATAGACACCGGCACACCATGAAGGCGAACGATCTCTCAAATATAAATCTCTGTCAACCGCTCCGAGGAATAAGTACTTGCCATAGGAATGAAGTGTGCTGATTTAATCAGCATGTCTACAATAACCCAAACAGCGTCGAACCTCCTCTGAGTCCGTGGGAGTTCAACAATGAAATCCATAGTAATGCGCTCCCACTTCCACTCAGGAATATCTATCTGTTGAAGCAAACCACCAGGTCTCTAATGCTCATACTTCACCTGTTGATAATTCAAGCACCGAGCCACGTAAGCAATAATATCCTTCTTCATCCTTCACCACCAATAATGCTGCCCCAAGTCTTGGTAGCACCCGGGTGAATAGAATACTTAGAATTGTAAGCCTCCTCAAAGATCAACTCACGAAGCCCATCAACATTAGGCACACACAATTGACCTTGCATCCTCAAAACACCGTCATCTCCAACTGTAATCTGCTTGGCACCACCGTGCCGAACTGTATTCCTAAGGACCATCAAGTGAGGGTCATCATACTGTCGATCTCTGATACGCTCAAATAAGGAAGACCGAGCGACTGTACAAGCTAAAATACGGCTGGGCTCTGAAATATCCAACCTCACAAACTGGTTAGCCAAGGTCTGAATATCTTAAGCTAGCAGACTCTCACCGACTAGAATGAATGTCAGGTTTCCCATACTCACTGCCTTCCTACTCAATGCATCGGCCACCACATTGGCCTTTCCGGGATGATACAATATAGTGAAATCATAGTCTTTCAATAGCTCTAACCATCTCCACTGCCTCAAATTGAGATCCTTTTGCTTGAACAAATACTGAAGGATGCGTTGATCCGTGAAAACCTCACACGGCACGCCATACAGATAGTGCCTCCAAATCTTCAATGCGTGAACAATGGCTGCCAACTCTAAGTCATGGACATGGTAATTCTTCTCATGAATCTTCAACTGCCGAAACGCATATGAAATCACCTTGCCTTCCTGCATCAATACTGCTTCGAGCCCCACGCGGGAGGCATCACAATATACTATGAAAGATTTTGAGCCTGATGGCAATACCAACATCAGTGTTGAACTCAAGGCTGTCTTGAGCTTCTGAAAACTCGCCTCACACTCGTCCGACCATTTGAATGGGGCACCCTTCTGATTCAACTTAGCCATTGAGGCTGCTATAGATGAAAACCCCTCCATAAATCGACGGTAATAACCTGCCAAACCTAAGAAGCTCCTGATCTTTGTGGCTGAAGTGGGTCTAGGCCAGTTCTTGACTGCCTCAATATTCTTAGGATCTACCTGAATACCCTCTTCTGATACGGCGTGACCCAAGAAAGTTACAGAATCCAACAAAAACTTGCACTTTGAAAATTAGTATACAGTTGATTGTCCCTCAAAAGTCTGAAGCGCTAACTGAAGGTGCTGCTCATGCTCCTCCCGGCTACGAGAGTATATTAGAATGTCATCAATAAACACAATTACAAAGGAATCCAGTTAAAGCTTGAACACCCGATTCATCAAGTCCATAAATGTTGATGGGCTTTAGTCAAGCCAAAAGACATCACCAGAAATTCATAGTGCCCATACCTCGTCTGAAAAGCTGTCTTATGGACATCGGATGCCCTAATCTTCAACAGATGGTAGCCCGATCTCAAATCGATCTTTGAAAACACCTTGGCACCCTGAAGCTGATCAAACAAATCATCAATCCTCGGCAACAGATACTTGTTCTTGATAATGACTTTGTTTAATTGTCGGTAATCTATACACATCCTCATCGATCCATCCTTCTTCTTCACGAACAAAACCGGCGCACCCCAGGGTGAGACGCTAGGTCTAATGAAGCCCTTATCAAGCAAATTTTGTAGTTGTTCCTTCAATTATCTCAACTCTGGTGGGGCCATCCGATATGAAGGAATAGAAATAGGTAGAGTGCATGGATCCACATCAATGAAAAAATCAATATCCATGTTGGGTGGCAGCCCCGGCAGGTCTGCAGGAAACACCTCGGGAAACTCACGAACAACAGGCACCGAATCTGTAGAAGAAACCTTAGCACTAGAATCATGAACATGAGCCAAATAGGCCAAATACCCCTTCTCGACCATGCGACGAGCCTTCATATAAGAAATAACCATGTTGGAGGAATGACCCGGAGTCCCTCTCCACTCTAATCGAGGCAACCCCAGCAAAGCTAATGTCATTATGTTGGCGTGACAGTCCAAGATAGCATAATAAGGTGACAATCAATCCATGCCCAATATGACATCGAAATCAATCATATCAAGAAGTAAAAGGTCTACCCTGGTCTCAAGACTCCCAATAACTACCACACACGAGCGATATACACGATCTATAATAATAGCATCCCCCACGGGCGTGGACACATATACAGGGACGCTCAAGGAATCACGGGGCACAACCAAATATGAAGAAAAGTAAGATGACACATAAGAGTAATTAGATCCCAGATCAAACAGAACTGAAGCATCTCTATTGCAAACTGAAACGGTACCTATGATAACAGCATCGGAGGACTCTGCCTCAGGTCTGGCCGGAAATGCATAAAATTGGGGCTGGGCCCCACCACCCTAAACCATGTCTCTGGGATGACCTCTGACAGGCGGACCTCCACCTTTACAGGGCTGGCCTCCACCTCTAACAATCTGGCCCTTACTTCTGGCTACCTGACCCCTACCCGTGGCTGGCTGGGTAAGTAGTGCGGCAGCTGGTGCCGGAACTATAGCACGAGAACCCCGATACTGAGAACGACCCGATGCGCGAGGGAAATATCTAGTAATATGCCTTGGGTCACCACAAGTATAACAAAACTTCGGCTGCTGAGACTGCTGGCCGGCAAACTGACCCTGTCGACATACATAACCACCCTGAAAACTCTTAAGAGGAGGTGTACTGATCGGAGTTGGTTGATCAGAATAAGGCATGTAAGGGCCACGACCACCTAGGGCACCATGGGATGCCTGAAGTGCTGAATGGAATGGACTGGAAGAATGGCCTCTACTAAAAGTATCCCCGCCTCCAGATGAGGCACCCCTAAATCCACCGGAATAGTGAGGTCTCTTGTCTGATCCTAACCTCCCAATCCAAGAACGACCTCAACTCGCCGGACCACATCGATCGCATCTTATAAAGAGATATCACTCCATGTCTTCTTAGCCATCTGCAATCTGATAGGCTGAGCAAGACCCTCAATAAATCTCCTAACCCTCTCCCTCTCTGTGGATAGCAAAAGAGTAGCATGACGGGCCAAATCCACGAAACGGGTCTCATACTGCGTAACAGTCATGCTGCCCTACTGAAGACACTCAAACTGACGGCGGCGCTCCCCTCTAGTAGTATAGGTAGAAACTTCTCCAAGAAGAGGTATGAAAACTGATCCCAAGTAAGATCAGGTGACCCAGCTGGTCTAGCCAATAGATAATCCCTCCACTATTTCTTGGCAGAACCAGTCATCTGGAAAGCAGCAAAGTCAACCCCATTGGTCTCCAAGATACCTATGTTCCGAAGAACCTCATGATAGTTATCAAGGTATTCCTGGGGGTCCTCTGAAGTGGCACCACTGAAATGAACAGGGAAAAGCTTGATAAACTTATCCAATCTCCACAAAGCATCGGAGGACATAGTTTTCCCATCAACGAGCGGTGCTACAACAACTGGCTGAACTACCTCAACTAGATGGGTTGTTGGGGTCTAAAGCTGAGGAGTAATATGCTCCGGAGTGTGGGTAGCAGGAGTCTGGACTCCTCCAGCCTAAGATACGGTTGCTGCCACGGGGAATGCGCCAGTTTGGGCTACACTCTCCATATGTCCCACTAGTCGGACCAAGGCATCCCGAAGCACCAGGGTAGCAATAAACCCCTCTGGGACCTGAACTGGTCCCCCCGGAACGGTCTGAGCAGGAGCCTCTCCACCGAGCTCTGTCTGAGGCTCCGCAGCTGGAGCTGTTGCCTGAGCACTGGACTGAGTCCTGCCCCTGCCTCGGCCTCTACCCCTCGTAGGAGCTGCTGCTGGAGGATCCGGTTGCTGGTCAGCGGAAGAAGTGGTACGTTTTCTCGCCATCTTCGAGATAATAAGAATAGAAGAGTTCAACCAATATTGTGATAACAAGAATTGCACGACACAGTTGAATAAAAGTGAACTTGCTCCTAACATTATAGCCTCTAGGGTTTAAGTACAGAAGCCTTTGTACCAATCCCTAAGACTCTATAAAGCTGGTCTATGAATTGTGAGACCTAGGCAACCTAGTGCTCTGATACCAACTTGTCACGGCCCGATTTCCCACCGTCGGGACCGTGATGGCGCCTGACGCTATACTTGCTAGGAAAGCTAACATTAGAGGGTTACGACATTAAAAAAATTAAAATATATACAAATTTTTACTACCATCCAATATATGATACCAAAAATAACAAATGAAATAGTATACGATACTACGAAAATAATACTAATCTCTAGCTACCCAAGGTTTGGAGTCACAATTCACGAACTACTAAGAATTTACTACAAGTATTTGGCTGAAAGAAAATATATAATTGTTTTAAACATAATCAAATAGCAACTGAATAATAAGGAAGAGACTCCATGAATCTGCGGACATCGGCAGATCTACCTCGTTTCTCCGTGCGAATAGTCTGCTTCAACTCAAACTCAGCTCGGACCTAAACTTGGATCTGCACAGAAAGTGCAGAGTGCAGTATAAGTACAACCGACCCCATGTACTGGTAAGTATTGAGCCTAACCTCGGCGAAGTAGTGATGAGGCTAGGACAGGACGCCACATAAAAACCTGGACATATGTAATCATGCTATTGGAAATAACAGCAAATAAAGAATTAAAACAACAATTAATGTGAAGGGGACATATAATGGGGAATTTCAACATAAGGAGTGAGAAAAACGCGAAGGCAGAAATAAATAGTGATTAACAAAAAAATAAATTAAGCAACTAAAATAGAAAGGAAATGTGCACGGCATCACCCTTCGTGTTTTTACTCTCAACCTCACCAAATAACAAAAAGGAATGCATGGCATCACATTCGTGCTTTTACTCTCATCCTCACCAGAGTATAAATAAGAATGCACAGCATCACCCTTCGTGCTTTTACACTCAACCTCACAATGTAAATAAATTATGCACGGCATTACCCTTCGTGCTTTACACTCTTCCTCACAATATAAATAAATCGTGCACGGCATCACCCTTCGTGATTTACACTTTTCCTCACTATATAAATAAATTATGCACGGCATCACTCTTCGTGATTTACACTCTTCCTCACCAATCGCAGAATTATTAACAACGGATAAAGAGAAATTTTCAAAAGAAATCAGTGTTTCATCATAATTACCTTCACAATTTAATATCTCAACCTCGAATCAATGTTCATAATGTTATCCATCTCAGTGGAACCGGATACAGTTCTTCCTATAGTTCGCAGACCACTCACTACTCAAGTACAGCTTTCCCTTTAAAATTCACCTCTAACCCACTTGTATCTAATCATAATTAGTTTAATATCATCAATTGTCGCTAAAGGAATAAACTTTAATGAATAATTACTGATTTCCCAAATTTTTCCAAAAAAAGTAAAAAATAAATGACCCCGGGCCCGCTTGGTTTAAACTCGAGGTTCGGGCCCAAAATACGTTTACCCATTCACCCCGAGCCTAAATTAGTTTCAAAATACGACCCCAATTCGAGGTCTAAATTCCAATTATACAAAATTCCCTAACTCTACCCAAACCCCTCATTTCTACCATGAAAACCCTAGAACTTTGATTGAAAATTGATGAAAAACAATGGTTAATTGGGAGAGAGTAGTTTAGAATCATTTACCAATACTTTGGGGAAGAACTTGTCTCTTGAAAATCTCCTCTAAGCCTTCTTGATTTTTAACATACGAGAGAATAGCCAATTCCCGTTTTAGGTTCTGCTTTAATTCGCTGGACAGGTCTTTTTCGCGTTCGTGAAGGACTTGTCGCATTCGCGATGCTTTACGGCCAGAAGGCCTACGTGTTCATGAAGATCTGCTCGCGTTCGTGATGGTTTGTCCCCCTTGACCATCGCGTTCGCGACCCAGTGGTCGCGTTCGCGTAGAAGAACGTGACTCCCCACCCTGAGGTCCCTTAACCTATCACGTTCGCTGAAGGCTGATCGCGTTCACGAAGGGTACCTCCCTAGTGCTTCGCGTTCGCGACCAGTACTTCGCATTCGCGAAGAAGGATTTTTCCCTCAGCCTGGTTTACACTTCCCGATTGCGAGAGAGTCTTCGCGATCACGAAGAACAAATCACCTATGCACCAACAACAGCAAAGACAGTAGAATTTCTAAGTTTAAAACATCCCCAAGCCTGCTCGAAACTCACCCGAGCCCTCGGGGCTCCAAACCAAACATGCACGCAAGTCTAAAAACATCCTATGGACTTGCTAGTGAGATAAAATCACTAAAATACCATCAAAACTACGGATTTAGCATCAAAACTCATGAATTTCTCAAGAACACTTCAAAATTACTATCTTCTCAATCGGACGTCCGAATCACGTCAAATCAACTCTGATTTCTGCTAAATTTCACAGACATGACTTAAACATTATAATAGACCTGTACCGGGATCCAGAACTAAAATACGAGCCCGATACCAATGAGTTCAAATATTAATCAATTTCCTTAAATCTTTTTAAATTTTAGTCTAACAATTTTCATCAAAAATTCATTTCTCGAGCTAGGGACCTCAGAATTCGATTTCGGGCATACGACCAAGTCCCATGTTTTACTACGGACCTTCCGGGACCTTCAGAACACGGTTCGATATCCGTTTACTTAAAATGTTGACCAAAGTCAATTAAAAGTCATTTTTAAATTTCAAAAATTATCATTTCATATATTTTCACATAAGACTTTCTGGATTCATGCTCGGACTGCGCATGCAATAATAGAGACTGTTAAGGGTCATCACACTTTTCTTATCTCAATAATCCTATTGCACACACTGTTAAGGGTAATCCATTTTTTCTCATAATGTGATTAGGATTCTATTATTTTCTCTCAATTATAGAGACTGGTAATTAGATAAACTTAAATTAACGGCTTTCTTGATTAGTTAACACCCCTCAGCATCATGCTTATTTAGTATTATGTATCTCATATCTTATCTTTAGAGTCATCATGCATCTTTGAAAGGGCTGGCATACATCTTTATCTTTTAAAGAACCCAGCCACTTTGTCCTAGTTAAGTGTAACTTGTAAAAGAGAAGCATGATCGTCTTTGTATCTATGTGCTAGAATTGAGTTCGAGGTAAAATCTATCCTGATGCAATGTCTATTCCTTGTCTGTAACTTTGCTTGATTCAACTCTCAAAACATGTGAGGATTTCTCTGTCTACATAAGGTCATTACTGACCTGGGATATTTAAGTAGCTAATTAAAAACTGCATGTTCTTACTTAATTCCATGTTATACATTATGTCCAGAATTATCCTAGTCTATGCTCTCTTGATAATTTAAAAACCAAGTCTAATCCCTAAAGTCTCATAAGGATCTATGTTGATACTATTTGAACTTGATGTTTTGCTTGAATTTAATGCCATTAGGGGCCTAATGCTTAAGAATTCCCTGTTGTAGTCTGTAAGTTAGTGGACCTACTGAGAAAGTTGATCATGTCATGAATACTGTGAAACCTCTATATATGATGAATTGTTGTTGTATAGATTTACCCTTTCTTGGATTGTTGCCTTACTATAGGCTTAGCCTTTTGCAACATGTTTATGATGTTTCTGATGATCACCTGTATGAGTTTCAGAATTAGAACTTTAAAATTCATATGAATACATATGTGATTGGTAATTCAGTATTGACTTTATGTTCTAATGTTAGGAAGGAAAGTATATTTTTTGGTAGGCAATGATTTAGCATTTAATTTGCATTGGAAGGGCCTCATGGCATTCAAACCTGTAAAGAAAATATGTTTTTAGTGTTTAAGAGCATTTGGGAATGGGGTTCGACTCTAGGTTGGGCTGCCCTCCCCCGCACAAGCATTGCCCCGGACCTTGAGGCCCTTGGGAACTTTGAAGTGCCAGGGGATTCAATGGGAGTTTCGACATCGAATGGAGCCTCCTCCTTAGCCCTTAATTCATTGACACATCTAGTTCTTTAAAGGTTTAATGTTTAATGACAATGAAAGGTTTTCAATCTGAATAATTTGCTAAATGAAACTACCACATTAAATCCCACAATATTAATTATTTCCTTGTTTCAGTTATGTGTTCACATACCTGTCATGCACATTTGAGTATGCTGAGAATATGGAGTATATTTCTAATAACCTTCTTTGTTATTTTGGGCATGTACACATTTGGGCTTGCTGAGTTCTTAAGGAACTCAGATCCAAACCACCTTTCGCTGCATTTTTGAAGATTCTAATCCTGCCACGATCGCATCTCTCAAGTCGTTGGGCCTACCTTATTGAGGCCCAAATCATCAGAGTCCAGTCCTCTCTCCCTACCTCTTTCGTTATTGTTCTTTATTTCCATAGCTCAGTTTATCACTTTCATTATCTTTCACTTACTGTCTTTGTTGTTTTTTTATCATATGATGTCCTCTTGTATCTAACACTCATATATTAGATTATATTTTTATTCCATTCTCTAGTATTACATGAAACATAGGAAAACCTTAACTAATGTAGGACCTAAATAAAATATAGTAATTAATCTTCGCCTCCTGACTAATTATAATTGTTCATCCTTTACACTCATTTTTTGTTAAAAAATTTGAAGTTCGGGTCCTTAATCAGAACGGCATCGTGATTTCAAATAATTAGGAAAGAACCACTAATTTTCACTAAGAAGTAATGAACAATCTCAAATGAATTTCCAAAGACTCACTTATTTTCTTAAAACCAAGGTACATTTGAAACCTTATCTTTCTTACAAACAACTCTTAAGATTACTCTAGCATTTATTCTTCAAAGTACTTATTTTCATGACTTAATAATTACCGGCCTTAAAATCTAGACCACTTTCAAAACCCTCTTAACTTTCAATAACTTTTTATAATCCTATACCCCTTATAAAGTCTTATATATACTCCTTTTAACATGTAGTAAACCATGACTTAGTGATAATCAAGCATAGTATAAATAATTGAGCCCTTAAAATTAGTCTAACATCTTTGGAGCATCGCTTGGCTTGCTCGGCATTGGCATTGGCTCGTTTGAGGTAAGTAACTCTTCTAAACTTAGTGTTGATGGTATGAAACCCCGCATTACGTGTTATGTGATTGCTATTAAGGTGACTCTAGGTGATAGGCGTGTGGGCGTGCACCCTTTGAAATGGAACTTTGTTTGTTTCCATGGCACTGTATAGTGGCCCTATTTTGTTGATATCTGTGTTTTCACCATGTGATAAAGTAATTGAGCTGTCAATCATGCTAAATATCATGATTAGGCTTTTATGCTGATATTGTTAGGACCCATAGTGGTCGTTTCTTTCTGTCATCTCACTGATTTCATTGATATTTCATACTCAGCCATATTCATGCATTCATCTCATATCTCAGACATAGTGTTGTTTATTGATACATCATATCATTGTTGTTGGGATAGTTTCATGACATTGTGAGTCCGTGAATGAGACTGGAGAGATTGATGACTGAGTGAGGCCAGGGGCCTATTTATGAGAATATTGATACTATAGCACGTGATTTGTCCGTGTGGATACAGATATTGATATTATAGCACGTGAGTTTTCCGCGCGGATTATAGCGCTTGGGCTATAGGAGCCCCTCCGGATCTGTACACCCCCAGTGAGCGCGGTTGATTATATTGAGGGATGGATCTTCCCTGGACATGGATCTTGTTCGAAGCATTTATATACCTGGAGATGGATCTTCTCCATGGGTCCGGATTGGATTTCCTTGGTACTGAGCGACTGATGGTCAGTGATGTATATATATTCTGGGATGGATCTTCTCTTTCTCTCTCTTTCTCTCTCTCTATCTATTGCAACGTGAAGGAGCTCCAAAATATTAGTCAATATCTCTCTCAAAGTTATCCTAGGGTTCAAGACCAAATTCACAAGTTGGTAAGGTGATTTCTCTCTTGGAAGATCAAGATCACCTAGTTATCTCTCTATTTTATTGTTTGGTGTAAAGAGCTTATTTGAGCTTGAATTAAAGCTTTGTTGGATGAGTATTCTTGCTTCTAAGTAAATATTTAACCTCTCCTATATGTATTTAAGATCATATATGTATATCTAGTTGATTTGATAAAGGAAACTAGTGAAGTAAATTGAACTTCATGTTGAAGTGTTGTAGTTGCTGGACTATTTTGGAGTTGAATTCTTGATGTTTTATGGATGTAAATCAGTAGAAATAACTTAAGAATACTATTGCTATTGTGGTTTATGTGTTTGGAAGAAGAGAAGGCTTGGAAAGTGCAAGTTAGAACTTGGTTGTTGGGTGAGATGGTGTGGACTGTTTTGGTGATGTATTGTCCAAAATTTCATAGATCATCTAGTCGCTCATTTGTGTTGGATTCTAGCTTCCGTAAGCTTGACAATGGTCCCTTATTGTTTGTTGTGGATTGAAGTAATAACGGGCTGAACCAGCGTCGTGTGGTTAGGTAAAAGATGAAGGTATGTTAAGGATATCCCTTATTTTCTTTTGGTATGATCCATATGATACAAACGAAACGAGCAAATGCACAATTTTCACAAATGACACTATTCTTAAAAGTACTAGTGGTTCCTATGTTCTTGATTCCTCACGTGTCCTATTATTCTAACTCCTATTCATGGGTCTCAGAAAATATATTAGTGGATAAAGCTTATTTCATGATATCAATCGAAGGCATAATGATCTTATGACATTCCGAGAGATACTATTGACTTACTTCTCATGCATTGCAGTCATTTATACATGTTCATTGACCCATGACTAGATGGAATATATGTATATTATATGTATATGGAGTAGGGGAAAGGTTATGGTGTTATATACGTATCACCACCTGATTAGCTGGTATACGTTGATGATTGTGCTCACAAAGGCCAAGATTATATGATGGGATTCCGTCAGAGGCTTGATGATGTTATGTACTCATATACCTATGCATAGTATGACATTTACACACATATGCATGACATTATAAATGTTTCACGATTCACATATATTCAGACTTGCATGTTGAGTTCTTTACACCATGTTTCTTTGATGCCTTACATACTCGTTACTTTATTTGTACTGACATTCCTTTTGCATTGGGACACTGTGTTCCATGCCCGTAGGTCCCGATAGATAGGTTAATAGTCCTCCTAGTAGGTTATCAGCTCAGCGGAAGGTGTTGGTGCACTACACTTGCTCCGGAGTTTCCTATTTGGTTAGTATGATTGGACATGTATTGATTGGTATGGCGGGGCCCTGTCCCGACCTTTATGACATTTGTGTACTCATAGAGCCTTGTAGACAGATTCCATGTATATGGATACTTGTATGGCTTTATCGGCTTATGTTTTGAGTGAACAAATGATCATGTCGACCTTATAGGCATGTATGTCACATGTATAAGTTTCTACATCATGTTGGGTCGCCCTATGTCGAGTATTCTCTTATTTTTAATTCTAGTCATCTCATGATGGCCTTTCCGATTCATTTACCCATGATAGTATGATAAGAAGGATATGTTATGTTGGTACTCGATTGAGTTAGGCACTGGGTGCCTATCGCGGCCCTTCGGTTTAGGTCGTGACACATGGTTTCTCAGTCTTCTTTATGTGATCACATCAGAGAGCTTTAGTACGAAGACCCCCATTTGCTTGTCCTTAAGGACACGGTTCATCACGATGATGCCAAAGAGGTTTCTATTAGAGATGACTGGGTGTTGCGGATGCAGGGTTGCAATTATGTTCCTAATATAGATGGGTTACGTGAGTTGATTCTTGAGAAGGCCCACAGTTCCCAGTATTCCATTCATCCGGGTGCAGCAAAAATGTATCAGAACTTTAGGCAGCACTATTGGTGGAGAAGAATAAATAAGAATATAGTGGAGTTTGTAGCTCGGTTCTTGAAATGTTAGCAGGTGAAGTACGAGCATTAGAGGCTGGGTGGTTTGCTTCAGAGGCCTGAGATTCCTGAGTGCAAATGGGAGCGTATCACCATGGACTTCGTGGTTGGGCTCCCACAGACTTTGAAGAAGTTTGATGCTATTTGGGTGATTGTGGAACGGTTGACTAAGTCTTTGTATTTTATTCCAGTTGGGACCACCAATTCTTCGAAGCGGTTGGTTGAGATCTATATCTGCGAGATTGTTCACCTTCACGTTGTGTCGGTGTCCATTATTTTAGATCAGGGAACGCAATTCACATTGCACTTTTGGAGAGCAGTGCAGCGAGAGTTAGGCCCATGGGTTGAGTTGAGTACAGCATCCCACCCTCAGACAAACGGATAGTCTGAGTGCAGCATTCAGATATTGGAGATATGTTACGCGCTTGTGTCATCAATTTCGGGGATTCTTGGGATCAATTTCTACCGCTTGCAGAGTTCGCCTACAACACAGCTACCAATCGAGTATTCAGATAGCTCCATATTAGTCCTTGTATGGGAGCCGGTGTCGGTCTCCGGTTGGTTGGTTTGATTCGGGTAAGTCTAGGATATTGGGTACTAACTTGGTTCAGGATACTTTGGAAAAGGTTAAGTTGACTCAGGATCGGCTTTGCACGGAACAGTCTAGACAGAAGAGTTACGCTAATAGAAAGGTATGTTATGTTGCCTACATCATGAGAGAGAAAGTATTACTCAGAGTTTCACCCATGAAGAGTGTTATGAAGTTCAGGAAGAAGGGCAAGTTGAGCCCTCGGTATATTGACCCTTTTGAGGTGTTTGAGAGGATGGGAGAGGTGGATTACAAGCTTGCATTGCCACCTAGGCTATCGAGTGTTCACCCAATTTTTCATATTTAAATGTTCAGGAAGCATTTTGGTGATCCGTGTCATGTTTTGGACTTCAACATGGTTCAGTTAAATGGGGATTTGACTTATGATGTGGAGCCGGTGGCCATTTTAGATTGACAGATTTGAAAGTTCAGATCAAAATTATAGCTTCAGTTAAATTACAGTGGAGAGGTCAGCCAGTCAATGAGGCTACTTGGGAGACTGAGCGGGAGATGCAGAGCACCTATTCACACCTATTTGAGACTCTATGTATGATTCTAGACCCGTTCGAGGATGAACATTTATTTAAGAGGGAGAATATAACGACCCAGCCAATCATTTAGAGTATTGTAGCCTTGTTCCCGCATTTATTGCTTATTCTGTGTTTTTTTGTTATTATGTGACGTGGGGGGTAGTTGGTTTGGTTCCCGGAATGTTTTTGAATGAATTAGGACACTTAGTCCCAAGGTTAGAAGCCTAAGTATAAATAGTTGGCTGGATGTTGACTTATGCGTAAATGACTCCAAAATGGAGTTTTGACGGTTCTGATAGCTTTGTATGGTGATTTTGGACTAAGGAGTGTGTCTGGATATTTATTTGGAGGTATATAGGTCGTTTTGGCTTGAATTGGCAAAAGTAGGAAAAGTTATAGTTTGAAGAGTTGAGAAGTTTAATCGAGAGTTGAATTTGTTGTTATTAGGCTCGGATTTTGGTTCCGGAAGTTGGAATAGGTATGTTGTGTCATTTATGACGTGTGTGCAAAATTTGAGGTTAATCGGAGTTAATTTGGTGTGTTTCGGCATTGGTTGTAGAAGTTAGAAATACAATAGTTTATTAGGCTTGAATTGGGGTGTGATTTGGGTTTGGATGTTGTGATTTGAGGGTTCGACTAAGTTCTTATGATTTTTTAGGATGTGTTGGTATGTTTGGATGGGGTCCCAGGGGCCTCGGGTGACATACGGATTGATTGTGGAAGTTTGGCCTTGTTGAACTGCAGAATTCTAGTGTCTGATTTCCTTGTTCATGCCTTGTTGAACTGCAGAATTCTGGTGTCTGATTTCCTTGTTCACATTCGCGAGAGAGGTCTCACATTCGCGAAGTGTATCTAGGTGACTAGGGAAACTTTGTTCTTCGCTTTCGTGAAGGTATAGTGAGTTTGTGTGTCGCGATCACGAGAGGAGGCTCGCGTTCGCGTAGAAGGATGAGGTAGGTGGGGCACCAGGCTTCTGAGCCTTCGCGTTCGTGGGAGACGGTTCGCGATTGCATAGGCATGGGTTCATTGGTCATCGCGTTAGCGAGGGAGTTCTCGCGTTCATGGAAGAGTATTTTGGGCAGTTGAGTTTTTTTGCTTTGGGAACGTGAGGCACTTTCCTTGTTCGCTAAGAAGGACATTTGGGCAACAGTATATTATTTCAAAATCAACGGTTTTGACTCATTCTTCATATTTTGAGCTAGAGACCTCAGTTTTGGGTGATTCATGAAGGGATTTTCAAGGAGTTGATTGGGGTAAGTGATTCTAACTCGGATTTGGATAATATACATGGCGTTATTTTTACCATTTAATTAGTGTTTTGAGTTGGAAAATTGAGGGAAATTGTAGAAAATTTATAAACAATATTTTGAGGATTTGAAAAGCGATTTGAGGTCGGAATTGGATGATTTTGGTATGGTTGGACTCGTTATTGAATGGGTATTCAGATTTTATAAATTTTATCGGAAACCGATATATGGGCTCAGGGTTGACTTTTTTACTTTGGTTAAAGGTCTTAGCTTTATCATTTAGAATCAATTCCTATAGCTTTTATTAATAGTATTACGTTATTTTTCGCTAGATTCGAGCTTTTTGGAGGTTAATATGTGTGGGAATGGCTTGCTAACAGAGTGATTTGATTTTCTTGAGCTAAGTATCTCATCTAAACTCGGTTGAGACACTAGTTACCTGAATTATTGTGATAGTTACATGCTATTGGGTGTGCACATGTGTGGAGTTGAGCCCATGTGCTGATATCAGGGATATTTATTCACGTTCGGGTTATGCTCAGGTTATAATAAGCCTAGAATTGATTGTTAAACCTTAAGATATGATATTTCGCACATTTGTAACATTTTTGTGAACTATTTGAGCCATGGTGAGGCTACATAGGGGTTTAATCCCTTAATGAACTGATGAATGTTATTCTTTGATGAAATTGCATGTTTGAGCTATGATAGTACACTTGCACATGCCTACACTTTAGTATGTCGTTTATACCAGTCCGTGAGCATGAGATTTGTTATTAACTCGTTTCATACATATATACGTGTTTATTTGCTCATGTATGATATGATTGGATTGGGTGCCTGTGATCACATCGGGCGGATTGTGTTGTTGTGCCTGTGACCACGCCTGGCAGATTGTGTTTGTTGGCACGTGAGTTGTCCATACGGGTCCAGATATTGATGTTATTAGCACGTGAGTTGTCTGTACAGCACGTGAGTTGTCCGTGAAGTGTGTGGATACGGATCCATCTCCCTAGGGTCACCCTCGCATGTTTTTCTCTTGATGGTGTACACGTAGTTATTGAGGAAATGACTAGTGAATTGGTACGGGTATGGAAAACTAGAGGAAATCTAGCCAGTGTTTTGTTTGGATTTTGCATTTCATATTGACTTGAAATTTCCTTGATCGTTTATCTGACTTAACTGCACATCGTCTCCATATGCCGAGTATTGACTGAGCAGGGTATTTGAGAAACTGCACACATACACACACGAATGTTTTCTTACTGCACTTTATGTTTTGATTCCAATATTGTTCTATACTGGTTTAAAATATGAAACTACATAGGTGATTGTTAGTATCATTTAATAATTTGTGCTTCTCTTACCTCGCTGTGTTTATTTATGATACTTATTGAGTACATTGGGTCAGTTGTACTCATACTACATTCTGCACCTTATTTTACAAATCCGGGTGTGGGGGCCAGTTATCAGCAGTAGGCTTGCTTGTTGGACTATTTGCTAGAGTCGAGGTAAGGTTGCATCTTTGGTCGCAGTTTGACTTGTCTTTTCTTTTCATACTATTGTTACAGTTCAGACAGTATATTATTGTTCGGTTTCAGGCTTGTATCTCGTTCCAGGAGCTCATGACTCTGTATTTACTGGTTTCTGGGGGATTTACTTTGTATTAGCAATTATATTGTATAGAGACCTCGGACCTATGCTATTTCTAAAAATTTTGTTATTTCGTTGCCTTTGTTATCATGCTTCGGCTTGCCTAGCCGGTGTATTAGGCGTCATCATGACGTGTAAGGATTTTGGGTCGTGACACTAGGATCCCGTCCAACTGCACCAACAAGTCAATAAATATAACACGGACGTGCTCAAACCCTCGAAACACGTAAAAACAACATCGAAACTAAGAATCTCACTCCCAAAACCAAATTGATCAACTTATGAACTTCAAACTTCTTCAACTAACTCCGAACGCGTCGAATCATACATAGACAACTCGAATTGACACTAAATTTTGTGTACAAGTCATAAATCACCATACGAAACTATTTTTAGGCTCAGAATCCCAAATGAACCTTGATAACACCAAAGTCTACTCCAGACTAAATTTAAAGAACTAGAAAAATCTTAAATGAACTAACTTTACATTAAGCACTGAAACGCTCCGCGATCACCCGAAACCCGATCCGAACACACATCCAAGTCCAAGATCATCATACGAACCTATTGGAACCATCAAATCTCAGTTACAAGGTCGTTTACTCAAAATATTGATTCAAGCCAAACTTGACCCTCCTATGTCACTATTAAGGAACTAAGTGTTCTGCTTTCAACCCGGACTCTTCCAAATCCAAACAACCTCCACATGTCATAAGTCTGTAAAAGCACATACATGAATCTTAATTAGGGGAAAGGAGATCTAGAAAGCAAAATAACCGGTCGGATCATTATACAAATTTTATCCCAAAGTTGTTAATCCAAGTCAACTCTCATAGGTTTACTCTGATACAAACCCCTATCCAAATATTTTTCTTTGTCAAAATATAATTTTTTGTGCGTCGTTAACTAAAATGCATATCTTTTTCAAAGTTTTCACCTTTCTCACATATTTTGTTTACTTTCTTGTGCAAACTTACTTACACATTTCACTTCGGATTTTCTGCTTTACTGTGAATAGATATCATCTTTAATCATCGTAATAATCCTTTTACTTTGTTCATACTATACTAAGACTATTCAAAAATAATTCTTTTTCCGCTCTTTGGTCAAATATTTTTGAGTAAGTTTCCCTTCTTTACATCTATTTTTTAAATCAATAGTTAACTTTTGTACATAAATTGTATTCTTTCAAATGCATTATTTTAATTAAAATTCATTTAGTCAATTTACAAAAATACTCCACTCATTACTACATATTCGTTATATTTTATTAAATCATAAAAAACATAATTTTTATATATTTTGTTCACACTCTTTATATATAACCTATTACACAAGATGTTTATATTCATCATGTGACACTCATGCTTAACCTCTTCTTTCCTTTTGAATTACTTGCACATTTTTGTAAATATTAAATTAATTATTCTTTTAAACCTTCTCCCATTTATTTGATCATGTCCAACGGAATCACATTTCATGGATCTTGAGGATGCATAACCCCTCCTCAAGATAACTGAAGCCCTTACGTGAAATTTTAATGGTTTGGCAGACCATAATTAAAGTGTACATTACATAGTGTAGTATAGGTATTCTAGTATACCTTGAATACTAGGTGGCGACTCTAAACCCTAATTAACGTCGTAGAGTACTATAAGTTGTATGTTGTTTTGACTTGTGAAAAATAGGGTGCAACAACCATCTCACACATAAATCATGAAGCAAATAGATCAAATATTTTTAATTCTCAAATCAAGGTTAACCATGATACTTACCTCTTTTCGGAACAAGATTAACAATCCAACACGGCCTCCCCTTTGGAACAAGCCTCTAAACCACCTAAGTCTAGTCAAATATTACTCAAATAAGTCAAAATAAGCTTTAGAAACTACCCTCGTACGAAAAAGGTTTCATCTTTAACATATTTGAAAAGGTCAACAAAAAGTCAACTCGAGACCATGTGGTCGAAATCCAAAATTAAGATCAATCCCGATTACTCATTCACTTCCGAGTCCAAATATATGATTTATCGAGATCCGACCTTAATTTCAGGTCTAAATCTCAAAATTAAAAAATCCTAAATTTCTACCCAAAACCCACTATCTATTCTATGAAATTTTAGATTTAAAAGAGAAAAATTCATAAAAAGTAATGGAAGTTGAACAAAAACAAGTTAAAGTTACTAATTCTATGAAGTTGGGAAGAAATTACTCTCCAAAATTCTCTATGTGGAGTCTAGGTCTCAAAAATGGAGTAAAATGAGCTAAGTCTTGAAATCTCAACCTTTTACCCAGCTGTAAATACTCTTCTTCGCAATTTCAATGCTCGTAAAATCAAACCATAGATTGCCAATGCAAACAGTGCCTGAGCCCCTCAGATTCCGCAAATGAGACTAAACCTTCGCATTTCCGAAGGACTAGTCCCTCGCAAAAGCGAATAAAGCTTCACAAATGCGAAGATATTCCTATTCTCTCTAGTGTCGCAATTGCGTCACAAGTCTCGCAATTGCGAAGTCCACCACCACGCAACAGCGACTAGAGCTTCACAAATGAGAAGCTGCCCTGCCCTTGCCCAGCGACACATATGCGAGCTAACACTCGCAAATGCGAGGCTCACATTTGCGAATAGATCCTCGCAAATGCGAGATCTGCATCACCGACGAATTTTTAGCGTTGCTAAAATAGACTGAAACTCACCTGAGCTCCTTGGACTTCAGTCCGAACATTCACACAGGTATAATAACATCATACGAACTGGCTCATAAGCTTAAATTATCACAATAATATCTAAATTCAAGAATCAAACATCAAAACTCAAATAACTTCAAAGTTCAGACTTTAAATTTCAATTTTCACATCAAGCGCCGGAGCAGCCTCGCATCACCCCGGGACCCCAATAAAATATGCGTACAAGTCCAAAATCATCATACGAATCTATCGGAATCGTCAAAATACCGATCTGAGGTCGTTTACCAATAATATTGACTGTGGTTAACTCTTGCCATTTTCAAGTTCAAAAATCAAGTTTTTCTTTAAAAACTCACATTAAACTTTCTGGAAGTTAGCTCGGACCACACACTCAAGTCATAAATCATCAGATCGGTTATGAAAGATCTCAAATCACAAATAATAAAGCTAGCATTCAAAACAACCAACCGAATCGTTAGACAAACCAAAAATAATGATTACCCTATTCAATCGCTCGTTTAATTACGATTTTCCATAAGGTCGTGTTTAATTTATTCCTCAATATTAATCTCCTCTCTATGCTATCTATGGACATGTATTTAATTTCCTCGTTATACTTTAGAATGAGTAGTACTGGAATGGGATTTCACACCTTCGAGAAGAAAAACAAATAAAGGATTAGGCATCTAAATCGGCCTCTTTTGCTTCGTAGTTGACTCTTTAAGTAATACTTAATATATGAGCACACTTTTTCTATAAGATATATTCCCAAATAAAGTTACGGTAATATGCTTACCCAAAAACTAATGTGCATAAATTAATGTTCTTATCTTCACCCTTTTCACATTCTAAAAAAAAAAAAGCAGTCAATTAAAACAGTGGGAATAGTGATAAAAACTAGAATTTTCATCTTTATTCCTGTATAATCCGCGCCGAAAACAAACATTTCAACATTTCACTGTTTTCTTTATCCTTTATCAGAAAGGAATATACTAAATTTTACTATAACAAAATATAAAAGCAGACATGTTGAAGACAATTTAGGGAAAGGAATTATACTTATGAATTGAATGTAGAACAGTTCGAATTCAAAGTGATAAGGATTCCCCAATAACATGTGATATTCGAGAACCTAAGCTTTGATTTACCTGTCAATCCACACCACTTTATAATCAGACCTTAATATAATATACAGAACTAAGGATCATTTAAATTTTGTTCAAGATTAAGATTCAGTTATTTATTAAGTTATATTAAAGCTTAATGGTCCCTCGTGGTTAAGCAATTTATGTCAAAGATTCAAAGTCCAAGCGATTGATATTTCATTTCTTTTTAAGTATGCATATTTGATGTGCAATTGTTTAAGTGCTATTTTTAAATACAAAAGCTAATATTGAGTTAAGGAATATAATAATTATAGTTATTGGATAACTTATATTTAATTATAGTATTTATACATGGAGTGTTTGACTAAAGAATAAACATAATTTTTGACAAAAAATCTTTCTCTATTTTTCATTTTCTTTTTTATATTACTAAGATAACTAAATCATATTGAATTAATTGAGTTTAATTCTACGATGAATATAATTCTACAACTAAGAATAAGAAAAATCAAAGGAGTATCGATCGATACTATCGACTTTAAATAGTTTTCTACTTAATCTTTTTATATTTTCGTTTACAAAGATAATTAAATTATATAGAATTAATTGGTTATAATTCTACGAAAGAGAACAATTCAAACCTACAAAAGACAGTAGCTATCCCATTACTTATCCTGTGGATTTTTTTTTATTTTTGGAATTACTTGTCTTTTATTAAATTGATATGTTATATAATTTAATTAAGAAATGGATTTATACAAGATAGTTAATATTGAAACTTTCTCTATAGTTAAAATAAGGAAGAAATTTATGCAGAAATTTATTTGATTAAAGCACCTAAATATCACGGAGAAAATTGAAAATAATTCTTCGGTGAAAAAAGAATTAAAAAGAATTATTTTGAATAAAAAGTTGAGTGATTCAACTCTAATCTAATAAATAATTTGTCCTATATAAACTTTTATTAGGTCGCATGCAATGTCTACTTGATTATAGATAATTGTACTTATCCGGGGCCACTGCATTTTCTTAACCAATCTCCCTATAATTTAGAAATTTTTTATGTCAACAACTCGCACGACAAGGAAATCAAAGAAATATGATTGTTCTTAACAGTTACATAGCCTCTCGAAGATAGATACGGACGTCTCCGTACCGATCCGTGAAACCCTAATAAACCGGCTTGTGACTTGTGACTCCTATGAACCTAGACTCTCTGATACCAACTTGTCACGATCAAATTTCCCTCCGAAGGTGTCTTGACGGCACCTAGTCTCTACGACTAGGTAATCCTACTATAAAGGAATAAAAATCGAAATAAAACACAAGAAATAAATGGGATAAGGGCAATGATATAAATAACATACTGGGGCTCATACAAAGTATAACTCCCCAAGACCTGGAATGTCACAGACAGTCACAAGCTGCTAACACTACTATAGCTCTAACAAAAATTTGAAAGTAAATAAGCAAAATCTCTATGAGATAGAATGGAAGGGGACTCGGAGGATTCTGTGGACGCGGCAGAAATACCTTGCAGTCTCCTAGAATCAGCAGCAACGACTAACCACGAGGCTGATAGCTCGTACCTGAATCTGCACACGAAAACATGTGCAGGAAATGGCATGAGTACACCACATTTAGTACCCAATAAATGCCAAGCCTAACCCCAGTCAAGTAGTGACGAGGTCAGGTGAAGGCTCTACTGGATTTATAAATAAGTCAATTTTAAAACAGCACAAAAGATAGGTAATGTCTACAATAAGCAGTTTAAGAAAACAATATAAGTTTTACAGTAAAGAGAGTCCTCGGCTCAACACAATGTATCACAAAGTGGAATATCTCGGAATGTCGTCTCGTAGTTCCAAATGATTATGCAGTGCAGGGGGATCTCCCGGAATATGTTCGTAGTTCCAAAATAAAAATGCAGTACAGGGGGATCTCCCGGATACGTCCGTAGTCCCAAAATAAATATGCAGTACAGGGGGATCTCCGAGATTACGTCTGTAATCCCAATTTAAATATGATATGCAGGATGCATGACAAGCATAACATCGAATTTACACAGGTGATATTAATCACAGATAAGGAAACTAAGGGTTTAACTAAGCATGGCGCACAGAAGATCAAGTAGGCAATTAAAAACGTAAGCATGCTCTCCTAATCTAAGATAAACAATATTTCACATTAGAGCAAGTTCATAGAAGAGAAACAATTCATGTTTTAGGAAGGGAAAAATGAACTTTTTGCAATAACAGCATGTGTACGTACTCGTCACCTCATGTACACGGCGCCCACACAATAATTAGTATCAAATATCCTAAGGGGGGAAGTCCCCAACACAAGGTTAGGCAAGTCACTTACCTCGACTGCTCAAACTAACCCAGAATCACGTTCTTGCCACGAGTACCAAACACCGAAATGCCCGAATATATTCAAATAAGTTAGATAATGTGAATATCATTACAATCAGCTAGTTTAGTAAATAAATTTGAAGCTAAAGCACGAAATTAGGGAAATTCCCCAAAAAGGTTTCTCAGGCCCACGACTCGGAATCGGGTGAAAGTCACAAATTTCGAACACACATTCAGTCACGAGTACACTCAACCAAAAATCACCAAAATCTGACGTCAAAATCTCACACAAAACTCGGATTCTCAAATGGCGGACCTTCCTCTCATTTTCAAATATTTTCCCACAATTTTCCTTAATTGGATTGAAGGACTCACTATAGATTTATTAAATACAAAGGAACTAGGATTAGAAATCGTTACCTACAGATATCCTCTTCAAAATCCACCCAAAATAGCCTATTCCCGAGCCCCAAATCAATTTTTGAAGTTATGAAATCAAACCCTCAATTTCTCCTATTTCTGCCCAGCGCTGCTCGCACCTGCACTTCCAGGACTGCACCTGCGCTTCCAGGACCGCACCTGCGGTCCCGCTTCTGCATCCTGGGATCCGCATCTGCGCAAATCACTAATCTCCTCAAGCTCCCATCTGCGGCACTTTCTTCGCAGATGCGGCTCTGTTTCTGTGGTCCATGAGGCGCACCTGAAACCACTTACTCCAAAGCCTAAAATTGCACCTGCGACTCCTCCTCTCTCTTCTGTGGAACCGCACCTGCAGTCCCACATCCGCAGGTGCGAAAATGACAAGTTTAGCAACACCAGCAATAGCCTAAGTTCAAAATTCTTCCTGTTCAGCATCTGAAACACACCCGACGTCCCAGGGACCTCAACCAAAACCACCAACCAGTCCCATAAGCTCATTTGAACTTAGTCGGGCCTTCAAATCATATCACATAACATCAAAAAGAAGGATTACCCACGGATTCAAGATTAAGGACTTAGCATTCTTTCCAAATCTACAAACGATGTCGAACCACATCAAAACTAGTCCGAATGACCTTAAATTTGATACACAGGCCACAAATGACACCACAAACCTACAGCCACTCCCGGAATTCCATTCCGAGTTCGATATCAAAATTTCACCTATCAACCGAAATCGCCGAAAATCTAACTTTCTCCAATTCAAGCCTAAATCTACTACAGACCTCGAAAACACATTTCGGACGTGCTCCTAACCACAAAATCACTCAACGGAGCTAACATAGTTGACAGAATTCCATTCCGGGCTCGTCTTCACACAGTTCCGACTACAGACCGATTTATAAGGCTTAAACTCATAATTAGGGACTAAGTGTCCCAAAGCTCTCCAAATTTCATAGCTAATCACTCCGGCAAGTCCCAATAGCAGAAACAAACGTGGGGAAAGAACTTATTAGGGGATCGGGCCTCTAACTTTCAAAATGACCGATCGGGTCGTTACATTCTCCCCCCTTAAAACAATCGTTCATCCTCGAACGAGTATAAAGACATACCTGAAGCTGTGAAAAGATGAGGGTACTGGCTGCGCATATCCTGCTCGGTCTCCCAAGTCGCCTCCTCGACCGGATGACCCCTCCACTAGACTTTTACTAATGCAATGCTCTTGGACCTGAGCTTTCTGACTTGCCTATCCAATATGGCTACTGGCTCCTCAACATAAGATAGATCCTTGTCCAACTAGACTGAGTTGAAATCCAATACATGAGCCGGATCACCGTGATACTTCCGGAGCATAGACACGTGGAATACCGGATGAACTCTTGCTAGGTTGAGAGGCAAGGCAAGCTCATAAGCAACCTCCCCAACACGCCACAATATCTCAAATGGGCCAATGAACCTCGGACTCAGCTTTCCCTTCTTCCCGAACCTCATGACGCCCTTCATAGGCGATACCCGAAGCAAAACTCGATCACCAGTCATAAATGCCACATCTCGAACCTTCTGTTCCGCATAACTCTTCTGTCTGGACTGGGCTGTGCGAAGTCTCTCCTGAATCACCTTCACCTTGTCCAGGGCATCCTGGACTAAATCTGTACCCAATAGTCGGGCCTCGCCTGGCTCAAACCAACCCACTAGGGACCGGCACCGCCTACCGTACAAAGCCTCATACGGTGCCATCTGAATGTTGTACTGGTAACTGTTGTTGTAGGCAAATTCTATGAGCATTAAGAATTGATCCCATGACCCTATGAACTCCATCACAAAGGCGCAGAGCATATCCTCAAGAATCTGAATCGTGCTCTCGGACTGCCCGTCCGTCTGAGGGTGAAAGATTGTGCTTAGCTTCACCCTGGTACATCTTCGCGGCACCCGGATGGATGGAGTACCACGAGCTATGGACCTCCTACAGAATAAATTCTCGGAGCCTATCTACATTGGGCACACTGATCCACCCCTGCATCCTCATCACTCCATCGCCATCTATAGTCACATATCTGGCATCACCTCACCGGATCCTGTCCTGAAGAACCAGAATGTAGGGGTCATCATACTGACGCTCTCTGATGCGTGGCCAGAATTCATGGTTTAAAGAATTATGTACCTTACATTTTATGTGCATTAATGATAAATATACACGTCATATGTGCATAATGGAGTCTATTCATGTGTAGGTGAATTAGAGAGGGAAGCCGAGCTAAATGGATGTATAAACATCAAAAATACGCTCAAGAGTCGAAAAGGAGTGACCCGGGCTATAGTCGGGCGTTTGGGGATTAAAGTCGGGCCTGCCCAGGCTATAGCTGGGCGTTTGGGGTTTAAAGCCAGGCCTTCCCAGGCTATAGCTGGGCGTTAGAGCCCTAAATCCAGGCCTACCCAGGCTATAGCTGGGCGTTTGGGTCTTAACGCCTGGGGTCCCTGGTCCGGTCCAATCCGAGTTTTGAAGGTTTTAAGTGTTTTCCGATTTGAATAGAAGTCTCCTACACGTTTAGGGTTTGTCCCAAACTTATAAATAGACCCAAAAATACAAATTAGAGGGAGGATTGAGGAGGAGATTGACGAAGGGGATTTGACGTGGAGGAACACACACCACGCTTGAAGCTGAGGGGCATGTTTGAGCTTAAGTGTGGGGTCATCCCGACTCTAAAGATTGAGAATCATGTCCAAGCTAGGCCTAAGGGGGTCTCAGGGAGTATTTCTCACCCTTGTTTTAATGTTTTTCTTTGTGATCATGCATCGAGGACTATGCATAACATAAGTGTGCGGTGGGGAAACTACTTTCTGAGGTGTAATTGTATAAAATTGTTGTTTTTTTTTTTAGAAAAATCTCGGATTTTTCCCAACGATGGATCTATTGGACAATTTTCTTGAGGGATAAATTCCGATTTAAAAATGCCAAAAAGATTTTTGTGTTTTTTAGAATAGGTAGGGAGTATCCCTTGGTTTTTCTTTGGGCACTGTTTCCTTTTCAAGGGTGTAACTTGAACTGGGCACTTTAAATTATTTTTGTTTTTTTAGAGTAGTTAGGAAGAAAGTAAGTAACTTAGAAATACCCTATGACATGTTTGATGG